>WNGS01028275.1:0-11592 GCA_020271785.1 Procambarus virginalis | reverse complement strand
GACAGGTGGAGCCATTATTTTGACTTTTCCCGCTCAACGCAGCTGTTGGTGATCTAGACGTCCATTATTGGGCCATACACGGGCAGGACTGCCTACTGTCCACCTTTCAGTGGCTAACTGAAGAGTATTTCCAAGTAGCGGTGTGTCATATCTTCCTCTCCCCTCCCTTCTCTCCCTCCCCCTCCTCTCCCTCCCCTCCCTTACTTTCTAGAGTGGTATGGACCAGGTCCACATATTCTTTATTATACACTTAAGCGATTTACAGCGATAAAAATAAGACTTCTTGGTTGTTTAGCTAGCAGACAGATGTGGAAAGGCTTTCATTCAGTCCATCGAAGCTTCTGGTCATCCTAGCCAATCATCCAATCTGTAGACAGGTAGATTGGGAGGGTAGGAGAGAAAGAAAGAGGCAGGCGGACAGACAGACAGACGACAGACAGACAGACAGACAGACAGACAGACAGACAGACAGACAGACAGACAGACAGACAGACAGACAGAGAGGAGAGGCTCTTAAGATGTGAATGAGATGCGGGAGCAGTAGGCATAGAAGGTCTGTTTTATGTGTACTGGTCACCTTTCACTAGCTAACTGTATTTCCATGTAGCTGGTGTGGCCATATCTTCCGGAGTTAAGATGAGTCATTATTTTTAACTTTTTCTCACCCAATGCAGCTGTTGGCGATCCAGGACGTCCATTAGTTTCCCCTTACAGGAGGTTTTGGGACATAGTTCGGCCATACAAGACAGGAAGTGTGGAGGAGGGTGAGAGGGCTGAGTCTCTCTTAAGATGTACCAGTTGGCGGATAAGGTCTGTTTTATGTAACAAATGCATGGAAGGGGTCAGTCCAAAACGGATGTACACCGTTGCCCACGTACCCTTAAGTGTTTTCAAAGACCACAGAGAGGGTGTGTGAGTGTACGGCCCCACTGCACAGAGTCAAACTGAAAGCATTTCCTTGTAACTGTGATCTTATCTCCTCCTCCCAGAGGGTGCGCATTGACTGCCGTTACTTCCGCCAGGCCAATGCGGTTTCGTTAAGGTAATGGAGATGTAGCTAGCAGCAGTGGGCCTCACTATTCCACTTACCGCCCCCTCGCACTGGGGGGAGTGGCGGAAATGGGGTGTACCATCCACCCATCCACCCCCACCCATCCACCCATCCATCCATCTCTCTCTCTCTCTCTCTCTCTCTCTCTTCAGATCATTTATTAGTTTGGAAAAGTAACATCATTTCCTTTCTCCTGCTGCCACTGTTCATTTCACTTAGACTAACAGCTCACCAGAGGATGGAAGACTAATGTCAATTTTCGGGCCCCCCATCTCTCACACTATTATAACCGTATAACGTAACATGTCCATCATGCCAACGTCGTTCTCTGCCCAAATAACATCAATCGTGAGTCGTGATCACTACCTACAAATTTTGTTAACTATGATCCCAACATCAGCTAGCACATAGTCTTGTTACTATTATTAAATTGAGTTGTTCATTATCCATGAGTACAAGATCGTATCACAGCCTTGAAATCAGACCTACATTATCCAAATGTAAACAGACCGAATGAGTCAATAGTGAAATAGCTCTGACTTGTAACACAGTCAAACTTTCTTCTATCCAAATAAATATCATTTGAAAAATGTATGTCTGCCTACTCATTCCGTCTCGTTAGGGTCTGACCTGGTGTCTTTCCATAGCGGGAAGTTTTCACTCATCAGCTATTAGTAATCGTTCGATCCAGCAGAAAAAAAACAGAGACTGCTGACAGTGTGACAGTTTTAACCTAACGTAACGTGGAACTCATCATCTTTTCAACAGTCCAAATATCATTATGAAAAGTAAGTGAGACTTAGTCCCACTCAATTACATGTATTATATAATTGTGAAATAAGCACAGATGAGTTTGGGGAGACATGTTCACCGCCTATAAATTCTAGATAGAAAAAAACAGACTCATCATCTTTTTCAGCAGTCCAAATAACATTATGAAAAGTAAGTGAGACTTACTCCCACTCAATTACATGTATTATATAATTGTGAAATAAGCACAGATGAGTTTGGGGAGACATGTTCACCACCTATAAATTCTAGTTAGAAAAAAAACAGAGACTGGTGTTAACATAGAGGATGGAAAAAAAGTTTATCATTCTCTTAATACGTTTTTATTCAATAACTGACAGACATTACATATTTTTATCTTGACAGACTTTTTATTCAACAACTGGTAAACATATCACATCATAATGCAGTCACATGGTGTTAACATAGTGGATGGAAAAAAGTTTATCATTCTCTTAATACGTTTTTATTCAATAACTGACAGACATTACATATTTTTATCTTGACAGACTTTTTATTTCAACAACTGGTAAACATATCACATCATAATGCAGTCACATGGTGTTAACATAGTGGATGGAAAAATAGTTTTTTCAATAACCGGTAGGCATAATATAAGACACATATTTATCTTGGTAAGACAATAACTGGAAGACATAACATAAGAGACTTACATATTTATCTTGCTAAGATAGATTATCCACTAATCGTCTTCATTTTTTTTGTTTTTGTTTTTCAACTATTATGAGTTGTTTTCCATTTTTTTTTAACACCATGGCTAAGTGAGCCAGAGCTGAGTAGTAGTTAACCTCCCATTCAAGCTGCTCATCTGGATTCAAGTCAACACTGTCAATCATACCCAACCCATAAGGAATTTTAACGCGCTTGATTGAATTATGATGCTTAGTCATGCTTAAAATTTGATTAATGCATAATTTAAAGCTCCATCGTCTCTTGATCTTAGTATCATTGCGGAGTCCCTCCATTATACAATCTCTGTCCTCCTCACACTGTTCTAATAGAATTTTTTTGCTAACAGCGTTATTTTCTATTGGCGGGCCTGCGCCATACCGGGTCACAATAGCTATAACATGTGGTACGCTTCCCGGTGACGGAGAAGGAGAAAAGACCGCGCCTCCTACTTTGATGCGGTCAGTCTCCACCACATAGTTACTTAATGGTTGAATCGCTCGTTGTAGTCGTGTATAAGGATACCTCTCCCAGATCTCGCATGACATTCCTCCAGAATGGGCGTGAATTGAAGGAATGTCATACACTATACAGTCACCAGGACGGAACTCATCCAATGCTAGATAATCACCTTCTACTTTACAATCTTTAAGACATGATAGCTTATGAAGCATATACCTTGAACACATCTTGTCAGATATTAAACGCAAGTTTGCGGATGTAAGGATTATATACAGTATAGAGTTACCATTTACTCTTTTCATTCCTCTATTACATCTGTAAACACACTCAACTGTTAAAGTGGAAAAATAAACAGAGTATATTATTTTTTTTTTTATTAATTGCAAACAAAGGAAAAATGGTAACAATAGTAAATAAATAAAATGAGTAGATTATATATTTCTAGTCAACTGTTAAATCAATGAGTTCAATATCTCCTGTGAGGTCTATTATAGGCACAGCTCTGCAAGGAGGTTTTGTAGTTTCACATTCACCCTCGACCACATCCACGTTCGAATTGTTGTTATTCATCCGATGATAAGCAGAGGCAACGCCTTCACTTAACTTATGTGTAAGCACACCGTGTGTAGGCAATGCTGCAGGGATAGCATTCCTCGCAGAGTCAACCATCACAAATTTCAACCCGCGACGCTGGTAATGCTGCTCCAACTTCAACATTATGGGTAGATATTTCAGTCTCCATACTTCTTGATTGTAGCTCTTCCAATACTGACCACAGCCCATCCCAAGTCCAAAGGGGAAAATTATGCGATTAATTTTATATTCTTCTTCTCTTGTTAAGATGACTGCGAAGGCCTTACGCAGAGATTTTGTAAACCAATAGCGACGCATTTCTTCTGTATCCAACTGTAAGCCTCTGTAGTAGTGCGGGTCGGTAGCATTTAACGTCTTGATTTCCTTCATCGTCATGTTTAGGGGTTTAGACGATTTCCCTCCGGCGTGATGTGATATTAATCCAATGAGGTGAGGTAGATGAGGGTCGTCACCAATTCGATTGTTGAATTGTGGGGGTTCACCATAGACTATCTCTCCAGGCATGACTCGATCTCTTCTCTCTGCACGATTTTTGTAAGGTAGTTTGCTCCGATGAATGCGAGCATAAGGATAACGAGTCCATAATTCTTCAACCACCTCACTCATCATCACGCTAGTGGCGTCCATATCGTAGATGATGCAATCGGAGTAAGAGTACTCCGAAAAAGATGAAAGGCTGCCAGCTACAGTCGTCAACATCTTAGCTAATGAGTAGAGGAAGTGAGACTGAGAGCGGTGAGCAGTCACCCCTTTATACGGTTGTGCGAAGGTTAGTGGGTTTCCTGTTTTGTTTCGTCCCTGTTTCCCTAGGACAGGCTAAAATCACTTTGACGTTATAAGGTTTTAAACTCCTCTGCAGATTTTGAATAATGGGGAGGTAAGCACTTTCCCACTCTACATCTTCACAACGACCTGACATACCTACACCCCAAGGGAGAATAACTTTCTTGATCTCCTCAGTATCTTCAATATACAATATGAGTTCTTCTAAAGATTTCGCCAAGTATAACAAGCGATTTTCTTTCGTATCAGCACGCAAACCTTTAACCATAGCGTAATCTTTTGATTTATCGGTAATGGCTTGAGCAATAGCATTCCTCTCAATAGGCTTCCCTAATCCATACTGAGTTGCCAAGGCTACTATGCTTGGTCCTTGACTGCCTCTGCTGATGTGAATGGATCCGGGTGTTGGACGGTCTTCTCTGATGCATCTCTTTAGATTATACAATTGCGTTCTGGCGTAAGCGGTGGCGTGAGGATACTTATCAGCAATGTCCTGCGACATGCCGTAGGGGGAGCATGATATACAATTTACAGAGTAGACAATGCAGCACTCTCGATTGTTAAACTCCTCATCCGTCATGTATCCCTGATGAATTTCTACAGAGTTCATTTTGGCTATGGAGATCTTTTCCCCAACGCGATATATATGAAACACAGGGATGTGATGCGCGGGCAGTAATGAATTAGTATGATCTAACCACCCCCCTTTTTATCCTCATCGGGGCGTGTGTGGCACGCGCGCAGGCTCTCAGGTTAGTTTCCAGTTACTGATTAACCTCACTCTGTAGCTATGTATTTTTATATTATTTATTTATATAAAAATATATTATTATTATTATTATTATTATTATTATTTAATAAACGTGGATTATAGTCCTTTCTAGCAGTAAGATTGGTGTAATGCTATAATCTCATCAATGAGGTTTTATATTGACTTTGCACTACGCTTGGATTTTTTTTCTAAGTTGAGGAGCGCTAGGTATATTCCTTCACATCTCGTTCACTATAGAAATTAGTCTAAGGCCGTGGTGTGTATATAACACATTTATCTCCGACAAAACTACTCTCCCTGGACGGGTGTTTATAGTGTGTGTAAACTTTCAATCCTCTACTGGATTGAAGTTTAATCTATCTACTGGATAGATCAGATTAGATTTTTTCACATCAACGCGAAGCTGACTATTACATCTTTCCTACCAGCTCTGCTTAAACTAGTTGAGATTACCTTTAAGCCGATACATAGATCTCTCAATGAATATGTAGCGAAATGTGTCACCCCTTTCTCGAGGATAAATAGGTCGGGGAAGGTCTGGTCTTTACCACAATTTTGAGTGTTCGACCAGCATGGACGTCTTTCGCACCAAAACATTCCGCAGCATGGAACGATTGCGTTGTGAGCAGATGAGACTAGACACTTTTGTGGGATGGCGTCTTGACTGGCTTTTGCCCAGGGATTTAGCAAGCGATGGATTCTACTTCACCAAATCTGTGGACTACTGCATATGCAGTTTCTGTTATACTTTAATAGGTGGCTGGGTGGAGGGGGAGGACACCCCTCGCAGTCGACATGTAGTTGCAGCACCTTACTGTCCTTTCATCTGTGGAAAACGCACTGAAAATGTTAGCATTGCGCTAAGCAACACTGTCTACGCCTACGGATTGAATTTCACCTATTCCGTCCTGCAACTGGAAAGCGTGGGAAATTCAACTAACAATTGTAAGTACCCAACACAATTATGTGTGATCTCTTAGTCTCTGTGAATAACGTTTGGTTGTATAGTCATTGTGAGTATCCTGATAATAAGAGTGTGTGTGTGTGTGTGTGTGTGTGTGTGTGTGTGTGTGTGTGTGTGTGTGTGTGTGTGTGTGTGTGTGTGTGTGTGTGTGTGTGTGTGTGTGTGTGTGTGTGTGTGTGTGTGTGTGTGTGTGTGTGTGTGTGTGTGTGTATATATATATATATATATATATATATATATATATATATATATATATATATATATATATATATATATATATATATATTATTATTATTATTTGTTTTAATAATTCTAGCTGCTGTGGAATGGAGCGGAGAAAACTCAGGAATTCTACCATTCTCTATACCCATATACCCAGAGATGGCAGGGTATAAGACTCGTTTGGCTACATTTGGAATCATCTGGCCTGATATGAGTGGACAGTCTCCAGCAGAATTGTCCCGTGCTGGCTTTTTCTCTTGTGGTGTGTATTGGAAGATATTATTATTATTAGTAATATTATTATTATTATTATCACCATTATTATTATCATTATTATTATTATTATTGTCTTAATGTATTCACGCGAGTCAAGTCAGTTTGAGGCGTCCTAGTGTCCTAGTATTTATTTATTTATTTATTTATTTATTTATATACAAAATATTTTTCTTTTTTTCTTAGGAGTTGGAGACCATATACGATGCTTTTATTGTGGTGGTGGACTTACTAACTTCGAACCTTCGGACAACCCCTGGACACTCCACGCGCGATATTATCCAGACTGCGTCTACTTAAATTCGAAGAAGGACCGAGCGTTCATTAAAAATGCGGTCCCTTTCTCACCTCCTCGAGTGACAAAACCCGTTGATGAAACACTGATTAACGCGCTCCTGCTAGGTCTTGACTATTTCAATGCTCTCGCTACTACAGTGCGATTCCCATACATTGCCCTGCGAGCTGCGCTAAGAGAATACCTCAAGATAAAAAGGGATATATTACCTCTCCTCGGCGAATCTAACTGTGAAGAGGTGATGTTATGGTTTTTAGATCGAGTGGAAGAATGTGAGGACGTGGATGAGGTAGCTGAACCCCCTTAGAAGTATTATTGTCACAAGGTGTTATCTCCCACCACCAAGTTCCCGCAGTAGTGGGGGTAGATGAACGTGTAGATGTTGTTGCGGAAGAGAATGCAATGCCTGGTGTTGGTAGGTTTTATTGCAAGGTATGTTTCACCCGAGAAATAAACACGGTTCTCATCCCCTGTAGACATATGGTAATATGTTCGGATTGTGTAACGAGATGTGTCAAATGTCCTGTATGTCGAGGAGATGTGGTACATCTACTTCTTCCTATTATCTCTTAATAAACAAATATAAAGTTGATTCTTTTATATTATCCTTATTAATTATTTTTTATTATTATTATCGCTGTGTGTGTGAGTGTGTGGTAAGGAGGCACCCTCGACCTCTTGAAAGGGTGGTATATAGCCCACCCCTGACCTGGTAGGGTAAACACTCCGTCCAAGATGTCCGCACGAGTCTCTGCTTCCGGTGTAGCCTCTACTCCTCACTCGGATGGTGATGAGCGCCTAGGTCAAGCCTTGGCAATAATACGTGGTATGTTTCCCTTAAGTCTAGATAAACATGCTAAGAGGCTTTCTTGTTCTTTGCTGATGTTGTTGTAGTAGTAGTAGTAGTAACAAATAATAACAATAATGGGGGAGTGTGAGTGTGTGTGTGTGTGTGTGTGTGTGTGTGTGTGTGTGTGTGTGTGTGTGTGTGTGTGTGTGTGTGTGTGTGTGTGTGTGTTATGCTAGTAATGTAATCTTCTTTTTAGATTATCTGGAGAATGCTAGCAGTCGCGGCGGGGCTAGCAGCAGCAGCAGCAGCAGAACCACCACCAGCAGAGCCACCTCCGGGGGAATATTTTCATATTCCTGGGGAATACTCACATACACACAAACACCGGGGAGGTGGTTGTGACCTCCCCCCCTTCTCCAGAGGACCACGGTGTTAGCCCTCCCCCTCACCTTGGTGATGGTGACCGTAGCGACCAGGGCGTAGCTGGTGTCAGCCTCACTGGTGCCACACTCACCACAAGTGCTTGTCTCCCTACACACACCACTACCACACTCGCTACTGCTCCTGCTGATGGAGATCAATGTGATAGAAGTAGTAGTAGTAATAACACTATCCCTCATTGTGTACTCGCTGACAAGACTGCTGATGAGAGGGGGAATAACACATTATATTTTATGAATACCGTTGAAGAGGTGCTGTCCCCCAGCCTTTTAACTGGGGGGTGTAGAGTAGGTAATGACATTGCTACTACTAGTACTACTGGCAATAATAGGACTGAAGAAGAAGTTGTAAGAACGAGTGTGGATATTTCACAGGGGGGTGAGCTTCCAGACCTCTTGACTATGAGTGAAGGCCTTGATGATTCGGTGTTTGCCACTATTTCTCTCTCAGAGGATAACCCCGCTACTCAGACCGAAAATGATTTGAATGTAGAAGCATTACTGGATGAGCGTATATTGCTTACAGATAGTCAACAACGGGGCTTGCTAACAGACATTGATATGAATCTTTTCCTAAACCCACAACTTAGTTCGCTCCAAGACACGACTACAAACAATAAGCCTAAACATAGCTCTCACCCCTCCTCGTCCACAACCCGTAACTATAAACTAAGTTCACACAAACCTACATCTCGGGCTAGAGGTCGTGATGAATGGAACACCATGTCTCAGTCTGTGATAATAAGCAGTGATGACGAAAACT
Organism: Procambarus virginalis; assembly: GCA_020271785.1. Lineage (NCBI taxonomy): Eukaryota > Metazoa > Arthropoda > Malacostraca > Decapoda > Cambaridae > Procambarus > Procambarus virginalis. The sequence goes on along the minus strand of WNGS01028275.1, from coordinate 2,704 downwards.
TAACCCCTCTGCGAAGGATTCGAGTTGGGGATGATCTTAATAGACTCAGCTATATTGATAGTACCAGTGACAGTGATAATGAGGTTGAGCGTGAAATAATCGCACCTCCCCCACCCAAACGACCGATGAAACGATGTGTTAAGCGTCCGACTATAGAAAAAAAACCTTCCAAGCCTAAAGCTAAAAAGAACTTTTTGAAACCCCGCTGAAATCCAGTAGTCATGTAACCGCATTATGTTATGTTATGTTATCTTCATGTGGGTGTGATATGTCTTCCAGTTATTGAATAAACTATTTTTCCATCCACTATGTTAACACCATGTGACTGCATTATGATGTGATATGTTTACCAGTTGTTGAATAAAAAGTCTGTCAAGATAAAAATATGTAATGTCTGTCAGTTATTGAATAAAAACGTATTAAGAGAATGATAAACTTTTTTTCCATCCACTATGTTAACACCAGTCTCTGTTTTTTTTCTATCTAGAATTTATAGGTGGTGAACATGTCTCCCCAAACTCATCTGTGCTTATTTCACAATTATATAATAATAATACATGTAATTGAGCGGGACTAAGTCTCACTTACTTTTCATAATGATATTTGGACTGTTGAAAAGATGATGAGTTCCACGTTACGTTAGGTTAAAACTGTCACACTGTCAGCAGTCTCTGTTTTTTTTTCTGCTGGATCGAACGATTACTAATAGCTGATGAGTGAAAACTTCCCGCTATGGAAAGACACAAGGTCAGACCCTAACGAGACGGAATGAGTAGACAGACATACATTTTTCAAATGTTATTTATTTGGATAGAAGAAAGTTTGACTGTGTTACAAGTCAGAGCTATTTCACTATTGACTCATTCGGTCTGTTTACATTTGGATAATGTAGGTCTGATTTCAAGGCTGTGAGACGATCTTGAACTCATGGATAATGAACAAGTCAATTTAATAATAGTATCAAGACTATGTTTTCCGCATTGACTTATATATGAATGGTGTGTGACGTTGTGTGTTACAAGGTCTGCAGTAACGGTATAGAAGAGGTGATGGAGATTAAGAAAAAAAAACGCTTACATTTCAATGATATTTATTGGGACAGCTGATGTTGGGATCATAGTTAACAAAATTTGTAGGTAGTGATCACGACTCACGATTAATGTTATTTGGGCAGAGAACGACGTCAGCATGATGGTCATGTTACGTTATACGGTTATAAGGGTGTGAGAGATGGGGGCCCGAAAATTGACATTAGTCTTCCATCCTCTGGTGAGCTGTCAGTCTAAGTGAAATGAACAGTGGCAGCAGGAGAAAGGAAATGATGTTACTTTTCCAAACTATTAAATGATCTGAATAGAGAGAGAGAGAGAGAGAGAGATGGATGGGTGGGTGGGTGGATGGGTGGATGGTACACCCCATTACCGCCACTCCCCCCAGTGCGAGGGGGCGGTAAGTGGAATAGTGAGACCCCACTGCTGCTAGCTACATCTCCCTTTCCTTAACGAAACCGCATTGGCTAGGCGGAAGTAACGGCAGTCAATGCGCACCTCTGGGAGGAGGAGATAAGATCGCAGTTACAAGGAAATGCTTTCAGTTTGACTCTGAGCAGTGGGGCCGTACACTCACACACCCTCTCTGTGGTCTTTGAAAACACTTAAGGGTACGTGGGCAATGGTGTACATCCGTTTTGGACTGACCCCTTCCATGCATTTGTTACATAAAACAGACCTTATCCGCCAACTGGTACATCTTAAGAGAGACTCTGCCCTCTCACCCTCCTCCACACTTCCTGTCTTGTATGGCCGAACTATGTCCCAAAACTCCTGTAAGGGAAACTAATGGACGTCCTGGATCGCCAACAGCTGCATTGGGTGAGAAAAAGTTAAAAATAATGACTCATCTTAACTCCGGAAGATATGGCCACACCAGCTACATGGAAATACAGTTAGCTAGTGAAAGGTGACCAGTACACACACCCTTCTGAAGACATAGACATAAAACAGACCTTCTATGCCTACTGCTCCCGCATCTCATTCACATCTTAAGAGCCTCTCCTCTCTGTCTGTCTGTCTGTCTGTCTGTCTGTCTGTCTGTCCTCTGTCTTTCTCTCCTACCCTCCCAATCTACCTGTCTACAGATTGGATGATTGGCTAGGATGACCAGAAGCTTCGATGGACTGAATGAAAGCCTTTCCCCATCAGTCTGCTAGCTAAACAACCAAGAAGTCTTATTATTATCGCTGTAAATCGCTTAAGTGTATAATAAAAGAATATGTGGACCTGGTCCATACCACTCTAGAAAGTAAGGGAGGGGAGGGAGAGGAGGGGGAGGGAGAGGAAGATATGATCACACCGCTACTTGGAAATACTCTTCAGTTAGCCACTGAAAGGTGGACAGTAGGACTTCCTGCCCGTGTATGGCCCAACTAATGGACGTCCTAGATCACCAACAGCTGCGTTGAGCGGGAAAAAGTCAAAATAATGGCTCCACCTGTCCCCTCACTTTCCCCTCCTTCTCTCGTCTTAACTCCTGCCCCCTCTCAGGTATTGGGGGGTCCCCCCTCCCTCCACATGTGCATACCAAGCACATAGCTTCCATCCCCACCCAACGGAAGCTGACAAACCACAAATGGCTCTCACGCCATAGGGGGGAGGTTCCCCTCACTCTCCCTCAGACTCCCTATCCTCTCACTCCCTCACCCCTG
>WNGS01028272.1:0-10795 GCA_020271785.1 Procambarus virginalis | reverse complement strand
AGCTGGACGAGGTCTTCGAACGCTGATTGTTTAATTGTTATATATTTGTGTGTGTTCTCTGTAAACTGTAGCATTGCAATAAAATAAAACCAAACATACAAAAAAATAATAGGGGTGGTAGGAGAAGAAAGAATTAAGTATTCAGTGAGAATCCACAAGATCTTCTCTGAATGCTCTTTTTTTTCTTCTTCGAGGATGTGGGTCCCTGCAATTGCACCAGAGTGGTACCCCTAATATTATATATATAATATATATATATATATAGATCTATATAGATATATATATATATATATATATATATAATATATCTATATAATAATATATAATATATATATATATATATCTATATATATATATATTTTATATTATGTGACGGTTTTCCCCCCCTTCTAATTCTCCCACGCCTGCTGTAAGAGTCATGTCCACTATTCCCGAGCGTTCTCTACGTTGCAGGCTTCAATTGAACATGTGTGGGAGAGAGCAGTATTCTCGATGAGCCGAGAAATTCGTGAAAGAAGAACATTTTGGCCTGTGGGATAGGCCCTTTAGGGAGCCAAATGGCGCTGGCGAGTCTGTTCTCCCGCCAAAACTGTGTGACGTCAGTGTCGCCAGATTGGTCACCGTCAGCGACGTGGCACTGGGAGCCAATGAAAACCGACTTTGGAAATGTGACGTCACATAGGCTAGGGGGTCCAGCCGTAGCGGCGCCTTGGCGCGGGCAGTCTTTTACGACACGTCCGAGAGGCAGGACGTGTGATCGGTCATCCTGTCAGAGTGACGGATTACCGAGCTCCGTGGATGTAAGCGTCTCCAGTTGTTAGCGCGCACTCTGTGAGGTCTTCCTACAACCCCGATGTGGCTCAGATAAGGAATTGACAGAATATTGAGCAACAAGTGCTCCGGAACAGGTGCGTTGCAAGAAGTGGGCCGGCATCGTCGTGTGTGACGTCCTTGGCAGTTCACCAGTATAAGACAGCTTAGTGGCCGGGCCAATCCACCGTGAGTGAATCGAGTTGACCACCTTGTCAACTTGATTGAACGTGTGATCGACGATCCTGTCAAGTTTGACAGTAAACATACCTTTGTGGAACCCTACGAGTCAACAGTTTGGATGCAAGCACGTCGAGAAGTCTTCCCAAATACCTAGTGACATATCTAGACGACGAGGGAATTGACAGTGAAGTGAGCTGCAAGTGCTCTGAAGTCGGGTGCTGTGCGTGTGGAGCTTAAGCAGTATCGTCTGGGACGGCTGATAACTTCACAGTGACTTCGTAGTGGTGAGAGGCAGTTCCTCTGGGAGTACAGTGACAAGGACTATTTGGGAAACGTGCGACGACCGCCGAGACGTAGGCTGGCTGCCGTAGTTGGGAGGAAAGTTGACGGACAGGAGACCGACTTCAAACCGGCGACGTACTGTAGGGGAAGCACGGACCTGCAGTGTACAGAAAGCGGCGAGACGCGAAAATCCTAAGGCGTTGGCTTGTGTTTCTGGAGGGTGTACAAGGCGAGAACCTGGACCAGGAGCTACAACCCAACTGTCATCCTAGGATAGGTAAAGTAGGTGTTTACAGTTACCCTCCCATTTCCCCTTTAGTTAGCTATATATATACTTGTCAGAATATTTTATATGTCGTGAGCAAGTCTCACTTGAGTCTAAGTCACAGAGAGCACAGTGTGTGGTGAGGCTACCCAGAGCGCTCACAGTATCAGTTTACATATATATCTGTGTATGGGTGTGTGCAAGCACCAAGATTCATTAAGGAATTTACTGTGACTAATTCATTTCTTGTGATTATTATTATTATAAATATTGGTAGTAAACCAGATATTGGTGTTAGGCTATGAGCCCAGAATTTATATAAATGCCTGTATTCACTTAGTTGTATTTTACGGGGGTTGAGCTTTGCTCTTTCGGCCCGCCTCTCAACTGTCAATCAACTGTTTACTAACTACACTACTTTTTTTTTCCCACACATACACACGCCTGTGTATTGATCTCCATGATCTATTGGTATAAATGCCTGTGTATTGATCTCCATGATTTATATATAAATATGCCTGTAATTTGATTACTGATTTATCTATGTACATGCCTGTGTACTGAATAGTATCATATACGTGAAGTGATTGCCAGTGATAAATCTTTAAGAGAAAGTATAGATTTAAAGATGAGTTCAGTGATCAAGCAAGTGCACTCACAGTAAATATTATTAAGAATAGAGTAATCTTTTGGTACGGTGAAAAGTCACTGTGAGTGCAGTGTGAATAAGATATTGATCGTGAGGCCAGTGAAGTCATAAGTATGCCATGTGAATGTTAAATACAGTGTTTTGCGAAAAGGTAAATAAACGGGGATCGTGATAGAATTAGAAAACAAGTACTAGTCTTTTCTCACGGTTGCGAGGGCCCCGGTCATCTGATATCTGACAGGTGACGCAGGGGCTGCCGGATGTTGCCATATCGGTGCGCTCCAGATTATTCTGCTGCAGATTGAGCAGCTATTATACAATGATCCTGATATGTTTTTTGATGCATATATGTTTCTCGTTGTCTTTTAAGTAAAATACCAAAACTCTTTGGTGTTTGATATCATCCCCTCCATTGATCTTGTGACCGTGTAATGAAGTAAAACAGGGTGACTTGCCTGAGACCACGCTATTTGAAATTGCTCTTACCACAATTACCACAATTACACCTCACCACTGCAGTGTTACTGGACACCTAAAAACACCAGTTGGCGACCTTAAAGGCTGTGTGATAGTTCTGTGTCGGGGCGGGCCACAGATTGAGGGAATAATCTGTGTCTCCACTCATTTTACAACTTAAGGCCGGTTGTGGAATCGACTGGGGGTACTCTCCGAGGCGTGCAGTGGAGCCTAGAGGATCGAGGGAAGACCCGCAGAACGACGGTGAGTAAGGGTTATTGTCAGAGCAACCACCTCGAGAGGAGATCCAGTCTACCGTTGCTTTAACCTTTCACTAACAAGAACACCGTGACACCCCGACATTGGCGACCTTGCCAGGATTACGAGAAAGATCAAGATTGTAATTGTGGTATTAGATATCAGGCCTAAGTTTTCACTCGCAGTCACAAGTTGGAGGACAGGATGACAGCGGTCCTGAATTTTAGAAGTTCGGAGAGAGACCTTGCTAGAGCCCAGAAGTACATTGATACAGGGGATGATGAAATCTTGCAAGAGTGTACCCAGGAACAACTTTGGTTGATTGCTAAAATGTATGGTGTTAGGTTGAAGTCAGATAGGGCGTCTGGTAAACCGAAAGGAAATCAGGGCAATAACACAAATAGACAGAGTAAGCATGTTCAGCAAAACTCAGGACGAGAAGATTCTAGACACTTGCACTGGGAGGCAGATAAGGATGTTGGAAGACCATTTCGGCCTAAAGGGTAGGCATGGTAAGGTAGAGGATAGACGCGACGCACTGCGGACTTGGTTAAGGAAACAAGAAGCAGAAAGAGAAGCACAGGCACAGCTGAAGCGCGAGGAAGCAGAGCGAGAAGCACAGCTGCGCAGAGAAGAAAGAGAAGCACAGCTGGAGCGCGAGGAAGCAGAGCGAGAAGCACAGCTGTGCAGAGAAGAAAGAGAAGCACAGCTGAAGCGCGAGGAAGCAGAAAGAGAGGCACAGCTGCGCAGAGAAGAACGAGAAGCTCAGCTGAAGCACGAAGAAGCACAGCTGCGTAGAGAAGAATCCGATAGGTTGGAAGAAATTTCAGTGGAAACCGATGATGCGCCAAGTGACGAAGGAATTAATGTAAACTCAAGTAGCAGCAGGGAAAGCAGCCTTGAGAGGCGCGAGGTGAAACCAAAATTGGAACCAGGAGACAATGAGGTGCAGCTGCAACGTGAAGAGAGGCAGGCTCGGCTTGAGCAAGAGAAAGCCAAAGCCGAGCAGGAGCGAGCTAAAGCTGAGCAAGAGAAAGCTAAAGCCGAACAAGAAAAGGCTAAAGCTGAACAGGAAAAATTTAAAGTTGAACAAGAGAGAGCCAAGGCCGAACAAGAAACGGCCAAGGCTGAACTGGCTAGGATAAAGATGGAGGCCGCTAAAGCAGAACAAGAGAGAATTAAGACGGCACGAAGGGAGAACAGATTGAAGAGTTTTAATAAATGGGCGGATAAACGTAAGTGCCCTAAAACTCAGAAGAGAAGGTCGGACGGATGGAGGACGGGACCGAGTTCTCCCAGGTCCTACCCCTCGAATGGAGACAGCAGAGGACAGAAGAGTGCTGTGGAACCGCCGAAGAAGTCACCGAGGGAGAGCTCAAGAGATCTTGTTATCGTCACGGCCGGAGATGCTGAGCACGAGTCTTTGGAAGGCGCAAGAGGAGTCCGCGGAAGAAGAAGGATCCGTTGTTTCAACTGCGGGTTAATAGGACACATGGCGCGCGAATGCAGACGTCCTAAGCAGCGGGGTTACGTTGCTTTTGTACGGGTAGAGGACCAGTTAGCCGAAGGAGTGCGGGATGGACCCGTACGTAGGAAGAAGGAGGCTAACCCATTCGTGCGTGAGGGAACTGTAAGGGTGGGGGACGCAGACCCCATCCCGGTAATGATGCTGAGAGATACTGGGGCGGAATTTACCCTGGTGAGCAGAACCCTTTTCCCTGAGTGTCACGAGAATACCTGTGTAGGTGAGGCAAGTGTGACCACTGTGGGAGGCCCAGTGCAGATGCCCCTACACCGGTAACCCTGAGTTCGGTTTATGGATGCCAAACCCTAGTAGTGGGGGTCTGTGCGACGATGCCCACGAGGGAGGCACAGGTCATTTTGGGAAATGACGCATGTGGAGGACGTGTCCTACCGAACCTCGTGAAGGACGAGGAGTGCTTGGAGCACTTCGAGAAGAAAGGCGAAGTGTTCGACGCCTGCGGGGACGAGAAAGGAATCGCCATGGAGGCGTTCCCTGTCTGTGCTGTAACGCCGAGGCAGTGCGACGGACGAGGAGGGCGTGGATCTGATAAGGCCGACGAGGAGACGTCCGACGGCCTGGGAAATGATCACCTCGTCATGGAACCCGGAGAGCGAGTGGAGGGCGAAGGCAGCCCAGAAGGTGAGGTACAGGTGACCCTCACCGGTTCTCCGGGTGGACCGCACTCGTCTCGAGGAGATGCAGCAGGCAGAATTCCCCAAGTTGATTTGTAAGGCCAAAGAGGACGTGTTGGTCCCGAGAAAGCTACTCACTTTAACAGGCAAAAGGCATATTAGTAAGACAGTGTAAACCTGTAAGGATGGAGGTCGGAAAAGCCTCTCCAGGTACGAGAGACCAAGTAGCGTTGCCAGCCAAGTGCAGAGCGGCAGTGTTGAGTCCGTTGCACGCTGTTGACTCTGCGGGTCGCCTAGGGATGACCACGATGCGACGTTCAACGTCGAGAGAAGTGGCTGGGCAACTACAACATCTTTTCTCTTGGGTGAGGAGGCCCAGGGAAAATCAGGCTGACAGTGGAAATATATTCCGGTCTGAGTGTGTCAGACGAACAATGATAAATCGGGGAGTGATGCAGATTCGGTCGTCGCCCTACCGATCGCAGTCGAAGGGGGCGGTCGGAAGATTCCACTCCACCTCAGAGACAGCTCTGAGAATGTTCTGCGTAGAGCAGGAAGACGAGTGGGAAGAGACAGCGGGCCCTGTTTTGTTGGCCATTTGCAAAGCAGTGGCAGAACCGTTAAACTTCTCACAGTTCCAGCTGGTGAACGGACGTGAGGTGTGGAGCCCTCGGTCCGCAATAGGTAAGCAGTGGACGCCCAGGATGACCTTGAAGACGGTCTGCAGACACATGAGGAGTGTCACACATTGGCGGCTGCAATACTGGCTGGAAGCCAAGATTTTTAGTGGAAAGGACAGCGTAGTCGCAGATGCGTTGTCCCGCATGCACTAACCAGACATGACTCTTATTTTAAGGGGAGGGGTATGTGACGGTGTTCCCCCCCTTCTAATTCTCCCACGCCTGCTGTAAGAGTCATGTCCACTATTCCCGAGCGTTCTCTACATTGCAGGCATCAATTGAACATATGTGGGAGAGAACAGTATTCTCGAAGAGCCGAGAAATTTGCAAAAATAGAACATTTTGGCCTGTGGGATAGGCCCTTTAGGGAGCCAATATGGCGCTGGCGAGTCTGTTCTCCCGCCAAAACTGTGTGACGTCAGTGGCGCCAGATTGGTCACCGTCAGCGACGTGGCACTGGGAGCCAATGAAAACCAACTTTGGGAAAAGTGACGTCACATAGGCATGGGGGGTCCGGCCGTGTTGGCGCCAGGCGATATCAGTCTTTCACGACACGTCCGAGAGGTAGGACGCGCGATCGGTCATCCTGTCAGAGTGACGGATTTACCGAACTCCGGTGGATTAAGCGTCTCCAGTTGTTGGCACGCACTCTGTGAGGTCTTCCTGCAACCCAGAAGTGGCTCAGATAAGGAATTGACAGAATATTGAGCAACAAGTGCTCAGGGGACAGGTGCGTTGCAAGAAGTGGGCCGGGCATCGACGTGTGTCGTCGTTGGCAGTTCACCAGTATAAGAGACAGCTTAGTGGCCGGGCCACCCACCGTGAGTGAACCGGGTTGACAGCCTTGTCAACCAGGTTGAACGTGTGATCGACGATCCTGTCAAGTTTGACAGTAACCCCACCTTCGTGGAACCCTACGAGTCAACAGTTGGATGCAAGCACGTCGAGAAGTCTTCCCAAATACCTAGCGATATATCTAGACGACGAGGGAATTGACAGTGAAGTGAGCTTCAAGTGCTCTGAAGTCGGGTGCTGTGCGTGTGGAGCTTAAGCAGCATCGTCTGGGACGGCTGGTAACTTCACAGTGACTTCGTAGTGGTGAGAGGCAGTTACTCTGGGAGTACAGTGACAAGGACTAATTGGGAAACGTGCGACGACCGCCGAGACGTAGGCTGGCTGCCGTAGTTGGGAGGAAAGTTGACGGCCAGGAGACCGACTTCAACCCTGCGACGTACTGTAGAGGAAGGAGCACGGACCTGCAGTGTACAGAAGCGGCGAGACGCGACATCCTAAGGCGTGGGGCTTGTGTTTCTGGATGGTGAACGAGGCGAGAGCCTGGACCAGGAGCTACAACCCAACTGTCATCCTAGGATAGGTGAAGTAGGTGTTTACAGTTACCCTCCCATTTCCCCTTTAGTTAGCTATATATTTTCTTGTCAGGATATTTTATATGTCGTGAGCAAGTCTCACCTGAGTTTAAGTCACAGAGAGCACAGTGTGCGGTGAGCCTGCCCAGAGCGCTCACAGTATCAGTTTACATATATATCTATGTGTGGGTGTGTGCAAGCACCAAGATTCATCAGAGAATTTATTGTGACTATTATTAATTCCCTGTGATTATTATTATTATATATATTGGTAGTAAACCAGATATTGGTGATTGATCTCCATAATCTATTGATATAAATGCCTGTGTGTTGATCTCTATAATCTATTGATATAAATGCCTGTGGATTGATCTCTATAATCTATTGATATAAGTGCCCGTGTGTTGATCTCTATAATCTATCGATATAAATGCCTGTGTGTTGATCTCTATAATCTATTGATATAAATGCCTGTGTATTGATCTTCATGATGTATATATATATATGCCTGAAATTTGATTACTGATTTATATATGACATGACTGTGTACTGAATAATATCATATACGTGAAGTGATTGCCAGTGATATCTCTGTGAGAGAAAGTATAGATATAAAGAAAAGTTCAGTGATCAAGTGAGTGCATTCACAGTAAATATTATTAAGAATAGAGTAATCTTTTGGTACGGTGAAAAGCCACTGTGAGAGTATTGTGAATAAGATGTTGATCGTGAGGCCAGTGAAATCATAAGTAAGCCATGTGAATGTTGAATAGTGTTTTGGAAAAAGTTAAATAAACGGGGATCGTGACAGAATTAGAAACAAGTACTAGTCTGTTCCCACGATCGCGAGGGGCCCGGTCAGCTGACATTCTGACAGGTGACACGTGCCGATGTTACCATATCGGTGCGCTCTAGAATATTATGCTATGAATGGAGCAATTGTCATATATTAATCCTGATACATTGATGCATATATATTTCTCGTTGTCTTTTAAGTAAAATACCAAAACTCTTTGGTGTTTGATATCATCCCCTCCATTTATCTTGTGACCGTGTAATGAAGTAAAGTAGAGTGACCTGCCTGATACTATATTACTGGAATTTGCTCTTGCCACAATTACACCTGACCACTGCAGTGTTACTGGACATCTAAAAAAACCAGTTGGCGACCTTGAAGGCTGTGTAAGAGTTCGGTGTCGGGGCGGGCCACAGATTGAGGGAACGATCTGTGCCCCCACTCATCTTACAATTTAAAGGCCGGTTGTGAGATCGACTGGGGTTACTCTCCGAGGCCAGCAGTGGAGCCTAGAGGATCGAGGGAAGACCCGCCGAACGACGGTGAGTAAGGGTTATTGTAGGAGCAACCACCTGGAAAGGAGATCCAGTCTACTGTTGCTTTAACCCTTCTCTACGAGAACACCGTGAAACCCCGACAATATATATATATATATATATATATATATATATATATATATATATATATATATATATTATATATATATATATATATATTGGAGCCCATGCCCATGTCATTAGGGCCGAGAACAGCACCCTCCTTGTAGCCCCCCTCGGGTCTAATGCCATTGAGGAGATCCTTGACAAGAAAATCGCAGACCTTAGGAGGATGGAAGACAGAATAGGTGACATCGATGCCCACGATGCTTTTTATCTCCTCACCAAATGCCTATCCCTTCCGAGGCTAACCTACTTTCTGAGGTGCGCCCCATCTTACGACAACCGAAAGCTTGAAGAGTATGACCTCTTACTGAAGACCATGCTGGAAAAAGTTGTTAATCTCTCCCTCAACGAGTGCCAGTGGAAACAAGCCACTCTTCCTGTTAGGCTCGGTGGCTTGGGTGTCCGCACCGCCACCCAAATCGCTGTCCCAGCCTTCCTGTCTTCCTCCTCAGCATCAGATGACCTGGTTAAGGAAATTCTACCTGACACCCTCAGTGATGTAGCGGGGATACAGGACCCCCACTACACGGAATGCGACACGAAATGGGGTGCCATGGCAGACCCAGCACTCAGACCAGCCATGCCTAAAGCCAAGAAACAATCCAGTTGGGACAGCCCCATTGCAGACAAAGAAGCCACAGCTTTGCTGGAGGCAGCAACAACCCCCAGTGATCGTGCACGCCTCACAGCTGTGCAGGCTCCCCATGCAGGGGACTTCCTTTTGGCAGTCCCTATGTCTGCGACAGGCACACGTCTTGATCCGCAGGAGCTCCGTATTGCAGTCGCTCTCCGTCTTGCTGCCCCTATCCACACTGTTCATAGGTGTATTTGCGGCGAAGCAGATGCTGACGAATATGGATTGCATGGCCTGCACTGTGGAAAATCTGGTGGTTGGCACACTAGACACGACGAAGTAAACGACATCATTAAAAGAAGCCTTGCCTCTGCCCAGTGTCCAGCGGAGAGAGAGCCCCGCAACCTTCTGAACCGTGACTCTGTTAGCTTTGCCGGCCGACCAGACGGAATCACGCTGCGTCCGTGGAAGGGTGGCAGACAGTTGGCATGGGACTATACTTGCGTATCCACCCTGGCAGCCACATACATCAACCTCTCTGCCGGCACAGCAGGAGCCGCGGCGACACACAGAGAAAGAGACTAGTCAGCCAAGTATAGGCAATTAGATCATCGGTACAACTTCGTTCCAATAGGGTCTGAGACCCTAGGCCCATGGGGAGAGAGTGCAAGAAGGTTTCTAAAGGATCTTGGTTCCAAGCTCATTGACACCACAAGAGACCCTAGAGCGGCAAGTTTTCTCTTTCAGTGCCTCAGTGTCGCGATCCAGAGGGGGAATGCTCGCTGCATCCTCGGTTCCTGCCCAACGTCGGAGGAGTTCGAGGAAATCTACAGCCTCTAGGAAGCGAACTATTTTTGTGTCCTCTTAATGCTCATTTTTTGTATACAATCAGATATGTAACTGTATAACCTTGCTTAATAAAGTGTACACCATAAAAAAGGGGGGTGGTAGGAGAAGCGAACACCCTCATGTATTCAGAGTTAAATGGCAAGTTTTTCCCTGAATGCTCTGTGTTCCCTTCTCTGAGGCTGTGGGTCCCTATAATTGCACCAGAGGTGGTACCCCCATATATATATATATATATATATATATATATATATGTCGTACCTAGTAGCCAGAACTCACTTTTTGGCCTACTATGCAAGGCCAGATTTGCCTAATAAGCCAAGTTTTCCTGCATTAATATATTTTCTCTATTTTTTTTCTTATGAAATGATAAAGCTACCCATTTCCTTATGTATGAGGTAAATTTTTTTAAATTAACGTTAAAATTAACGTAGATATATGACCGAACCTAACCAACCCTACCTAACCTAACCTAACCTATCTTATAGGTTAGGTTAGGTTAGGTAGCCGAAAAAGTTAGGTTAGGTTAGGTTAGGTAGGTTAGGTAGTCGAAAAACAATTAATTCATGAAAACTTGGCCTATTAGGCAAATCGGGCCTTGCATAGTAGGCTGAGAAGTGCATTCTGGCTACTAGGTACGACATATATATATATATATATATATATATATATATATATGAAATATATAGAAGGGAGTACCACCTCTGGCTGGAAGAAGGGGGACCCATAGCCTCGGAAGAAATCACACATAACGCATTGGAGGGATATATATATATATATATATATATATATATATATATATATATATAT
>WNGS01028259.1:0-18648 GCA_020271785.1 Procambarus virginalis | reverse complement strand
TTTTTATTTAAAACTCATTGCAATGTAACGGCCTGCTGAAAGGCAGACCATTTTCTTTCCCTTCCTCCCTTCCTCCCTTCCCTTCCCTTCCTTCTTCTTTACCCCCTTCATCTCCCCCCCCTCTCCTTACGCTCCGATTCCTCTGCAGGATGAGGCATTCCACTGTCATAATCTTTAGTCAAGGGTACGTCGAGTGGTTGGCTGGGATGTGACAAACTGTGGGGTTTTATCTGGCTAGGAGGTGACAAACTGTGAGGTTTTATCTGGCTAGGAGGTGACAAACTGTGAGGTTTTATCTGGCTAGGATGAGACAAACTGTGGGGTTTTATCTGGCTAGGATGTGACAAACTGTGGGGTTTATCTGGCTAGAATGTGACAAACTGTGGGGTTTTATCTGGCTAGGATGTGACAAACTGTGGGGTTTTATCTGGCTAGGACGTGACAAACTGTGGGGTTTTATCTGGCTAGGATGTGACAAACTGTGGGGTTTTATCTGGCTAGGATGTGACAAACTGTGGGGTTTTATCTGGCTAGGATGTGACAAACTGTGGGGTTTTATCTGGCTAGGATGTGACAAACTGTGGGGTTTTATCTGGCTAGGATATGTAAAAAAAATTATATATTGTATATATATTGTGGTGGTGGCTATATTATGTTCATAGCAGGGTGTGGCTTGGCTATGGAGTAGACAGAACATATATGTTCATGTCTTATACCTGTGTCGTGGAAGGCGAGTACTGATCGGCTGTTGTGTTACCAGATGTCGCCTCCTTTTAGAAGTAAATCTATTATTCCAATTATTTAAGAATGCTTCTGGTTTTAGTTATATTATTAGAATGTGTGAAACATTATGTTAGCATGATTGTGTCTGTCTGAAAGTGGTTACTTTCATACGTAGTGTGTTTAATTAGAGAATGTATCTGGAGGAGTGGCTTGATGCGTGCCACCACCTTCAGTAGGAGCTGGTGGTCTGTTCTGGCAAAATGTAGTTCTGCCTAAAGTTAAGTCACGTAATTATTTTCTTGTTCTAGGATAGGTGATAATTATCTGAGGAGACATACATTCTTATAGCCATATCTTGGACTAGGATTATATTGCAGTGATTATGTATACCATTTAAAAAGAGTAATTTATATTTACTTTTATATACATTTGTTTTACTTCTCCGTTTTATTAAATTGTGTCTGCTAGGAGCATCCTGTGGCCGTACCCTAGATATGTTCCAGTCCTGATAGATGCGCGAGTTTTGCTGTACTAGGTAGATAACAGATATGACAAACTGTGGGGTTTTGTCTGGCTAGGATGTGACAAACTGTGGAGTTTTATCTGGCTAGAATATCACAAACTGTGGGGTTTTATCTGGCTAGGATGTGACAAACTGTGGAGATTTATCTGACTAGGATATGACAAACTGATAGGTTTTACCTGGCTAGGATATGACAAACTGTGGGGTTTTATCTGGCTAGGATATGACAAACTGTGGAGTTTTATCTGCCTGGTATGTGACAAACTGTGGGGTTTTATCTGGCTAGGATGTGACAAACTGTGGGGGTTTTATCTGGTTAAGATAAGCCTCTAGTCCTCTTATCTCGCCAGAATGGCCATAATTGTTACGTAGAAACTTGAATGCGCTTGGACGCTCCTGTAAAAGCAAGTATTGGCTGTAACACATGAACGTAGGGGTGTCGAAGCTACCGTATGTGTCAAAAGCCTCAAGCCACTTTCAGTGTTTGTTTAGTTTTAAATCAAGGTTGGGGTGGCTATCACTCGTAGCGTAGGTGAAAATAGGTATTTTTGGTGCTCCCTGTATGCTAGGCATTACCCAGATGCCTAGATATTTCTTTCAACCGTAAACTTGCATTCACCTTTACTTCACCTGACAGGAACAACCAATGACTACGGCAAGCGTTGATGACCGTTGAACCCAAGTGACCGTTACTTACCTGTGAGGAACAACTAGTAACTACTACAGTCAATGATGATCGTTAATCCCCAGCGTCTGAAGGAGTAAAATGAGTCGGCACTAGAAGCCCTCAGTGTCAGCCCATAAAGTCTAACCCGGCAGGGCAACAAGGCACGATGGACGAACCTCAGAAGTTACTGGTGAGTAGGCTCTTTGACAGACGGAAAGAGAAAGATACTGATAGAGGGGGGGGAATTTTTGAAAGGAGGAGAGATAAATGGAGATGATGAGAGAATGAGGAAAGGGGGGAGAAGAGTAGACAGAGCAGAGAGGGAAGAGAGAGATGGATGATAAAAGAGATGAGAGACAGAAGGATGGAGTGAACCATAAAGTCCGGTCAGCAACCACACAGAAGAGAAGATTTTCTGTTCCACACCGCAAAAGCTTCTTTATAGCTCATGTTATTATGTTTGATGATTTATACACAGAATTTATTGGCCAGAACGAAAAGGAAAAAACAAATTCAGTAAACTCCAACCACTACTAAAGTGTGTGTGTGAGAGGGGGGGAAATGAGCTGTAGTTCTTGGGCCCCCCCCCCCAACCCCTACTCGTAAATGTGTCTGGTGCAACGACCTCTCCTCGTTATCTCTGGCGTTCTAGTGTTCTTTCAATTTTGATCAGCTGAATAGACTCGGCATCCACCATTTCCTACACATATGGACTCAGCCTTCATTATCTCCTCCATGTATGGAGTCATCTGCCATTGATAATTGTATGCAATATTTGGTGATCCGAAGACAATCTGGCTATGTGTGTGTGTGTGTCTGTGTGTTCGTGTATGTATAGGTGTAGTTACAGGATGAGAGCTTTGCTCGTGGTGTCCCGTCTTCCCATTACTCTTCCTCGTATGACGCTGTGAAACTACTGACAATTCTGGCCTCCACACACGCACGTGTGTATATTCCCACCACAACTGTAAAAAAAAAATCCACAAAGAGGTGTACTCCGTTTCTCTGTTTATATAAACACTTGAGTTTATTTTAGCTGTGGACTGTGTTCGGAGCCAAAGTATTCCTGTTAGTTGGTCAGTAAGCCCTTCTGGAAACCTTAATAACCCTCCAGATCTTATTGACAATATCTCGCATCTAACATCACAATTTTTTTTAGACATAGCCTCACGATTATCTCGCAATGAGTGATCATTGTCCCTGTTACCCATTCACCCCAGATGAGGTGTGCCAAGGCGGGGGACACAGCCGGGGCAGACGTGGCACTTCAACGGGGTGCCAGGGTGGACCTGCTGGAAGTACAGGACCCGTCTGCCGGGGGCGGCGGTAGGGCAGCTCTCCACCATGCCTCCGCCGCTGGCCATGTCGACGTTGTCAACCTCCTAATTGACTTCAAGGCCAATGTTGACATCAAGAGCAAAATGGCCGGCGACCATGGTTGGTCCTACTTCATTTTTGCCTTTGTTTTTATTTCTTTTGCAACTGTGATTAACATTTTCACTGTAAGGAGATACTACCTATTGTATGAACCACGCTACTGCTTGTGCTGTTTGAACCACCCCTGTGTTGCGTAAGCCATCCTGCTGAATTTGTTGCATGAAACGCCCATTTGCTTGTGTTGCAGGGGCGGCAGCGTTGCACCTGGCAGCTCTCAACGGCCAACTGGATGTGGTCAAATCGCTGGTTCGTGCCGGCGCTCATCTTGAAGACAGAACCAACCAAGGTCCTCTTGACGGGCTCTGCTTGTAGTGTTGTAATATTTTCCCGCTGATAATTTGATTATTTCAAAAATATAATATATATATATATGGGATATAAAACCAGTTGGTGGACTCATCCAGCGTGAAATAAAGAGAGATTTTCGAGAAATCAAGTATAAAAAGGAGCCGCAAAAAAGGCTTCGGGTTTGTGATAGGTGACGTAGGTCGTTGCGGTATTGAAGGCATTGTCCATGATAAACAGAGGCACTCAGCGAGGTACAGAGTGCCTCGAGATCTGGCAGCCTCTTGCGCCCACGTTCCTCACCTCATTCCAATGTGGATGAGGTAGAGGGTAATAGATAACACATTTATAATGTCATATAAGTGTAGAGCGATGGTTCACTGAATGTTTTCTCTTGACAGGTGCGACACCACTACACCTGTCTGCGGGTGGCGGCCACGTTGAGGTGTTGGAACACCTGCTTAGAGCAGCTGCAGACATGGAGTCAGCTGATGACAAAGGTAAGACCTTGTTAGTGTCTGCGATGAATCAGTAGTAAGTGGACTCAGAAATAATGAATCACATAAGTGTTTGTCATATTGGTCTAACGTTTCTTTTCATAAATATATGCCTCTAACTTATATACTTATCACATGAGACTTCGTAGACAAAGGTTTATATCGCAACTCAATAACACATTGTCTAGTTTTAAACTGGCTTGGTTTAGTGTTGGGCTTAATGCCTATCAACCACAGGATTGTACAACACTATAACAACCTGCTTATATATAGCAGATTGCATGCATTATCCATTTTCTTAATATTACTTGAAAATTTCCAGAGTATAATCACACAAAATTTTCACTTTCCAGTGGATAAAAATATTTTGGTGTTAATAACTGTTGTTTAAGATTTGCTACCTGGAACAAAAAGTTCCAAGTAGCACGGGCTATGGTGAGCCCATAGTGGATGTATGAATAACTCATTAACTCATTGTTGTTGTTAAAGATTCGCTACCTAGAACAAGAAGTTCCAAGTAGCACGGGCTATGGTGAGCCCGTAGTGCCTTGTCATTAACTCTGTTGTTGTTGTTAAAGATTCGCTAAATGAAACAAGAAGTTCCAAGTAGCACGGGCTATGGGGAGCCCGTAATGGATGTCATTAACTCATTAAGCACATGTTCTTATCTAAGATTACTGCTGACATGCGGAGAGGCCAGTGTCAGCTTTTATTTTATTTATGTTATATTTTTTATGGTCACATTGGACAAAAAAGAAAATTATGCAATAGCCAAGAAAGTGATTTTAAATATATTTGATGGCAAGAAGGAAAAGAGGACGACTGAAAAATGGTGGGAGATATGGTAAGCCTCATAGCATGAGAAAGGAATTATGTCACACTAGAAGGGACAATGAATGTGACTGGTATTCGTTCGTTAGGCCGCATTTTCTATGAAAACATGAGGGACAGAGTCCATAAAGACGCTGAAATCCGTGTGAAAATGTGATAATCAAGCAGTACTGGTTTCCTTGATGCTATAATAAGTGTTAAGATGATTATACAATTATTTACGTTTAATATAGTGTTTTTATTGTATTATTTTTTACCACGGATTTTTGTTATCTTCAGCCATCTTTCCCTTCTATAAAACTCCCCGACATTTCATGGAAGGATTTACCTGTAAATACATCTTGCCCCAGGAAGACGGGTCGTGCACTGGGCCGCGTCAAGAGGCCAGCAGGAGGCCATGGAGATTCTGAAGGCGCATGGTGCCAACCTTCACTCCCGCGCCCACGGCGGCGCCACCGTCCTTCACTTCGCGGCTGCTGACGGCGACCTGAGCTTCGTCAAGTGGTTGGTGGCGGCGGGCATCAGATGTGACGCGAAGGACAAGCACAACAGGCTGGCAAAGGAGCTGGCGAAGAGTCGAGGTCATCATGACGTCCACAAATACCTGAAGGGTCACACCCCAAGCAAGGGCGGCCTGGTGAGTGACTTACACTCTCTTTCATTATCTACCCTGTTCTATGCCTTTTGCTTGCCTTCCTTTTTTTAACTTCTAGGAGTTTCGATAAAAAATTGAACAGAAATATATTGAAGAGTATTTTCTTAATCCTCAACAGACCCTAAACAAAATTTTACGGCACATCAAGATACAGAAAAACCTTCGTAGGTCATCAGAACTTTAGAAAGTCATTTCATTTGCCACAGTTTTAGCATTTAAGTAAGCTCTCTTCAGCTCATATGTTTTTATGTGTATGAGGAGGACGGTACCAGTTACTTTAGGATCTTCCAGAAAATTTTATTTGCCACAGCTGCTTTTAAAACAAATTTTGGAGAATAAGTAAAGTTTTTTTTAACCTTAGTAAATACAAAAGTTGAGGAGAGTTATGGCATTTCTGGGGTTTTCTTTACTGATCTTCTCAGTCTAAACTTTAATATGGCTATTTTATAATTTTGATCTCTTATTTGTCTTTCTTCTTCCAATTTCGTTTTCATTTAATTTTTTTCATTCATTTTTTTTCGATTTTATATTCCCTTCTTTCTCATCTTATTTTTCTCTGCTTGTTGAATTCTTCGCCATTAAAGATGGATGTCGCCGTGTCCACAGAAGGCATATCATTCAGTAGTTCACCTTACTCTCGGTAACGTGTTAGGCTAAATAATTTAGTCTCCCTTAAGCAAAAATTCCACTAATTATTGTAACTGAAACTGCATGTTCATTTATTTATTAATTACTTAAATTTGAGCTTTACAAAGAAGTTATCAACTTATAATGCAAATACAAGAAAATAATAATTCAGACATATCTAATAATATGGATTGATTTTTATACCAGTTTAAATGTTCCCAGTTTCAGTTCGTGAGGTCACCCCTAAGGAGCTCGTCCGGACGGGCTAGCAAGAGGCACAAGAACCCGCAGCTCAGAGACGGTTCGTGGGAGAGGAAAGCACATCGACCAGACCGACCACACACTATTGATCTGTCACCAGAGACAGACGTTGAACCTGAGGTTCTAGCCAGGACCGACGTAGCACAAGCCGGCTTGGAGAGAACCACCCTTCGATCACCGGGCCCTGAGAGTGCTGACATAAGGCTTGCAAGCAATGCCTCTGAGCCGGAATTAAGCTCAAGCAAGATGGACTATAGACGAAAACTGAGCTTAGACAGTGCGGACTTTGGACTAAAACTGACTGCAGAAAAGACGGACTATGGATCCAAACAGAGGTCTGAAAAAACTTTCCCAGAGCCGTCAGTGAGTTCTTACAAGATAAATCTGAGCTCAGAGAGCCCAGGCCATGTAGAGAAGGCTGAGAGAGCACCAACACCACCTGAGACCCGTCAACTAACTTCCTGGCGGTCGCCAGGCTCCAGGTCTCTGGATCGTGATGGAGTACACTCACTTCCTCCTCTCTCTACTCCCCTCTCGCGGCAACTGTCTACTTCGGGATCTACCCGAGAACGAGAGGCGAGTTAAGCTCGTCCCAGCTGTTGTAACTAGTCTAATTGGTGATATTTCTGGTGCTTCTGTAAGATTTACCGCAAACAAATTCAAAATTGTGAATTCACACACACACTAACCTCATATCGCACCTCAAATGAATTAATTACAATATTTTTGATTCAGTTCAACATTTTAATTGTGAGTGTATGTTCTATATTACCACAGAGCAAGCGAACTCTTTCCCGGAGCTTCTCCCTGACCCGAAGGTCGACACGCAAAACGCAGCTGAAAGAACTCACAGAGAACAAGGTGAGTACCCTGGCTGCAAATGACTACCAGCCTTGTCACCAAACATCAACACTACCTTGTAACAAGACAATTACAATGCCTCGTGTCAGCATTGCATATATAAATACCTACTTGAATCCATTCACCAATGTTAAACGACGTTCAAATCCTCAGATTATTTATTAGCCATTCCTGCGTGTATTCCTTCTCGCCCAGGGCATACTGGAGGACGTCCTCAGGAGCAAGGAGCTGGAGCTCGCCTCCCTCCGAGACCAATTGACGCAACTTGAACGTGAGAAGGTGAGAAGTTTTGTATGTTAAATTTCCTGTCAAATCATATATATGTCGTACCTAATAGCCAGAATCGAATGCTTGGCCTATTATGCAAGGCCCGAATTGTCTAACAGGCAGAGTGATATCCGCCGTTTAAAAAAAATTTAATTGGTTTATTTGAATTAATTTTATTATATTAAGAACATGAATTGACTTGGTTATGTTATATTTTTCTAAAACTTTTTCTTGTGAAATGATAAAGTTTTAATTGTATTATATATGATTGCAATTTTATGTTATTTTTGTCAAAACTAACATAGAAATTTGATCAAACCTAATCTAGCCTACTTAACCTAACCTATCCAAATCTATACTAAGGTTATTGTTAGCACTCTGCTAACATTAGTATTCAGCCAGTATTCAGCAGAGTTGCTGAATACTGGCTATTAGGCACGACATTATATATTTATTTATACATATATATAGTTTTTGGTTTGGAATTGTGTTTGTATTCGAGTGTATTTGCTTTTACTTGAGTGTCTCAGGTTGTCCTAGGCTGCCCCTTTTTGCCCTATATAAATCATACATTTGTCTCTCTCCATTCCATAAGACTCGATCCACCGACCCCACAGATGTGAGGCAGGACAACCGTGGGGTCTGCATGTCTCTGCTTCATTAGCTCTGTCTTGTCCCTCTCTCTCCACCCACGAAGCAGTTATGTCTGGGAATAATGCTGTTCTGGTGACAGGTAGAGGCGGAGGTACTCGCCAGAGACCTTCAGCACCACCAGCAAGGCCAGACCGACTACCAACAGCACCTCCTGGTGGTCTCACGTCAGAATGAGGAGTATCAACGAATGATCGTAAGTTTGAATCACACACATTAAAATTTTAAAAGCAAAGAAATGCAATATACTACAATAGCAATAACTGGGAAATAATTTCAATTGAAATTAAAATCACAGTGGAAAGAACTGTAATTACAGCTACACTAGTGGTGGATAATTTTCCTTCGTAATGATAAAATAAAATATGAACACACATTTGCCAGCTACAATGAATCATTACTTAATATTTGCTTAGGGGAGATCAAAATAGCTAGCCTAATACTTAATACCCGGAATAAGGTGATTTTATGATATGTATCTCTCTGCGGGGATCAAATAGCTAAAGCTCAACCCCCGTAAACACAATTTGGTGAGTACGGCTACAGTTAAATCACACGTAGCTTATGTTCTGTTAAAATTATGTGTTCGTTGGCTTAGATTATGCTAGGCTACGACTGTTTGAAGTATAGAGGGTTTAGGCTCGACTGGCATACATTCATTTGCCCGAAACGTTGCCCGAAACGCATTGCGTAATAGTGGCTTTAGGCATTGTATGTACTAGCTCTATCTATAAATCCACTTATGTAAATCACTTTATGTATGTACCTTTCCTGAATAAACATATTTATTTATTTTTATTTATTTATTTACATGGCCTTACACTGCATCAGCAACCACGTGTGCCATACCCATCCCTAGCTGGTGCCCAAAAGAATAATGCCCACATGTAAATTCTCCCCTTTACCCGCAGGAACACCTGGAAAGGAGACAGGAAGAGTTCATGCAGGTAGACTCTGCCAAGAGCGACGCAATCGCCGCCTGCGACTCCCACATCAGAGACCTCACGCGCACAGTCGGCGAGAACAGAGAACAGCTCTCCAGATACCAGGTGAGCTGGAGGATCAGGTACCAGTGAGCTGGATGACCAGGTACCGGTGAGCTGGATGACCAGGCACTAGGTAAGCTGGACAATCACGTACCAAGAGAGCCGGATGACCATGCAGGTATCAGGTGAGCTAGAAGAGCAGGTACCACCTGGTGAGCTGGAAGACCAGATACCAGGTAAAATGAAAGACCACTTAATAAGTGAGCTGGAGGACCAGGTACCACGTAAACTGAATGGCCAGGTACCAGGTGAGCTGAACAATCACATACCAAGTGAGATGAACACCCACATACCAGGTGAGATGGACGACCAGGTACCGGTGAGCTGGATGACCAGGCACTAGGTAAGCTGGACAATCACGTACCAAGAGAGCGGATGACCATGCAGGTATCAGGTGAGCTAGAAGAGCAGGTACCACCTGGTGAGCTGGAAGACCAGATACCAGGTAAAATGAAAGACCACATAATAAGTGAGCTGGAGGACCAGGTACCACGTAAACTGAATGGCCAGGTACCAGGTGAGCTGAACAATCACATACCAAGTGAGATGAACACCCACATACCAGGTGAGATGGACGACCAGGTACAAGGAAATTCAACGACAAGTACAAGGTAAGCATGACGACAAGGCTATATTATTCAAAAAGCACATTTGTGCCAGGTAAGTACAACGGGCTCACCATAGCCCGTGCTGCTTTGGAACTTTTTGTTCCGAATAGCTGAATCTAAAACAACAGCTATGCTATAAGCTTCCAGTTTGTTGTCTGGAAGTTTGGGTGACCATAAAACTGGCATGCAGGGAAATCGGAGGGAATAAGAATGGAAATTCTAAACAAATTAGATAAAGAACACCTCAACATTCTCCAATTAAAACATATCCCATCGCGATAGGATATGTAGTCGTGTTCCAACATTTTGGCCAAAAAAATTGTACAAACGTACATAATAGTACATTGCAGCTTTACTTGATATTTTAAATAAAACACCACAGTACAGTACTTAATATGGGTGAGTTAGTACAGTACTTAATATGGGTACTCACCAAGTGTCCTGATGTTTCTCCACATATGATCTTGCAATGATGTCTAGATGAGTATGGTGGTGTTAACCGAGGGTGGAGATTGAGGCTGAGATGTTGAGGGTTAGGTTAACATATGCCAGTATAAACTTGTTTCGTCGGCATTATAAATTGGCTCAGGAGAAAAGAATCGTCATGCACGATCTTCTCAAATTTGGACACCTTATACATCAGCAGATTGGTTTTCACATCGTAATTTCACCCAACTAATACCTCAACGAGCCTTAATGCCCCTTAGCCACCCATCACTATACACACAATTATTACGGAGCTTCATTTATTGGTAAAAATGTTTGGCCTTCTCCGTAATCAACCATCATCGCACTGGCTTCTTTGTTTCGTCACAAGCATAGCTCTCAATCCTGTAACTACACGTAAGTCATTTCATGTCCGCCTGAACCACTCCCAGGCAGCCTCATCCACAATTTTAACACCAGCATTGCTAATAACTTTTCTCTTGCATATTGCTGCATCACTCTCACTTTTAGCATAACTTGCAAAAATCGTCTCTTTAGCTTTCAATATATCATGAAGAGTGGTTTTGCTAACTTTGTATTCTGCACAGACGACACTACTAGGAATTCCAGATTCAACTTCCTTTAAAAGCTGAATGTTTTGTTCAGAATTGATCACATGCTTTCTCTTTGACTTCACCGCTTGTTAAAGCCCTGAACAGCAGAGTCCCAACATTTCCTAACGCCTTAGTGGCAGAATGCAATATATATTCACAAATATAAAACGGTGAACGAGGAGAAGGGGCTCCGTCCGCCGTGGGTAAACTCAGCAACAAGACTGCTTCGTCAGGCACGTCATGCGCCCCGGCAGCCTAACTACGCTATCTGGGGGTCAAACTCGCAAAGGAATAATCGGGTCGTTGAGAGTCGGGCAGTGGATATGGATATAAGATAGAGATTTGGATGAAAGGAGAATAAGGTAAGGTAAGCAGTAGAAGCGCAAAGCCATTACGACTATATAGTACTTAAAAAGAGATATGAGGATAAAAAAATAGGGCCTCGTAGTACAGGTGGCTTCATTCTCTACTCACTCTCGGGGATTCCAATTTCGATTGTCAAATGGGACAGAAATGGTTGGGCATGTTTCCTTTCATCTAATGCCTTTGTTCACTAATAGTAAATAGTTACCCGAGAATTAGACAGCTGTTGCGGGGTTGTGGATGAGTAGTTTGACCTTGGGGGACTCTGCATACCTATAACCTCATATACCTTCAGCGCTACAATATAAAGATCTGGTCACAGGTTATAGTTTTAAATATAAATTATTATCACTTATTATTATTATTATTAAGACAGCTTTCTTCGCTCCTAGAGGCTATCGAGACCTGGTAAATATTCCCATGTTATTGTCATGGAACTTGATATCTTGGGGTGCTGTTCCTTACTAGAAGCAGCATGAAGAGAGAGAGGCCGAGCTACTGGAGTTGGACGCTGCCCATAAGCAGACCATCGACACGCTCAAGGCAGACGTGGACCGCCTCACAGCCATGCTGAGGAAGAGTGCTGATCGCTTCGTCGGGAGGGAGGTAAGATTACGTCCAGCTGACTGGCTTGGTACCATTCCACGTGTTAAAACACCTTCAGTGACCCAGAGTTAATTAGTCATTTAGCATCATCATTTAAGAAGCACAAATGATCACATTTTCCGCACCTTCCCCTCCCTCCATCCCAGAACGGAACTCTAGAGAATGAAGGGGAGGATGAAGAGGGCGAGGGGTACGTGCGGGAGGACGGAATCATAAGATCAGTTGACCACCTGGAGAAGAATCTTAATATGATGTCCAGGAGAGTTGAGGAGTTTGATGAAATCGTCGCTGGTCTCGAGGTATGAACCTAGTTCTATTGTTAAGGAGTTTTGGAAGTGTGGCTGACAATGCCGGGGTCGCAGGTTCGCGCCACCTCATAGCCCGTAAGGGGGCCTGATGGTTGGCTGAGTGGACAGCGCTCGGGATTTGTAGTCCTGAGGTTACGGGTTCGATCCCCGGCGGAGGCGGAAACAAATGGGTAGAGTTTCTTTCGTCCTGATGCTCCTGTTCATCTAGCAGTAAATAGGTGCCTGGGAGTTGGACAGCTACTACTGGCTGCTTCCTGGGGATGTGTAACAAAAAGGTCGAGGACCGGGCCGCGGGGACGCTAAGCCCCGAAATCAGATAACCTTCAGATAGCCCTAGTGGATTTCTCATTGATATAGACCACGTTAGTGTGATTTCTGTGTGTATTATTATTAGTATTAATACATTATTATTATAATAATTATTTCTACTATTGACATTATTTATAGTAAAAACAGTAAGGAAGCATCAACTCTTCTTACAGGAGGAGTTACGACTCAAGAATATAGAGTTGGAGAATATTAAGCGTGAACATCAAGAGACGGTGGCCGCCTTCTGGGAGGAGGTGGAGGTTCTGAAGGCTAAACAGGTGGGTATGGTGCAAAAGGTACTCTACTAGACTTCTCAGGGGGATTGTGGCCAGACACGTGGGTACAGAACAGCACCCAGGTCCTATGAGGCTACTCGAGGGGTCTAGGTTAGACGGGAGAGTACAGAGTAGCACCCAGGTCCTATGAGGTTACTCGAGGGGTCTAAGGATAGACGGGAGAGCTCAGAGCAGCACCCAGATCCTATGAGGCTACTCGAGGGGTCTGAGGTTAGACGGAAGAGTACAAAGCAGTACCCAGGAACTATGTGAGGTTTCTCGAGGGGTCTAATGCTAGACGGGAGAACACAGAGTAGCACCCAGGTCCTATGAGGCTACTGAGGGGTCTAATGCTAGACAGTTCAGATCAAATTGGCATACATTTATATTTGATTGCACAGTACAATACTACACCGTTTGTTATTTCTGAGAAACTGGTAAGCTGTGTTTTTTGCTTCTCTGGCGAGGATTAGGTTTGCTCTTTCTCAACGAAATGAATGATGCCAAATTAGACATTAGTTTGGCAAAAAATCATATTGATATCTTAGTTAACACACAACTTTAATAACAAACTTGAGCAATAACAAATTTCACAATTGTAGGCTATCTAATGGATTCCAGCTGTTAAGTAACATGGGATTGTTTTTGTGGGTGCTTGTGGGGTTTTACTCCTCTTTGGAAGGTCATCTACAATAGCAGATGATAACCTGATGTATAATTAAACTGTGGAACCCTAATGTTAATTGGCAGGGTGGGAGGAGTGGCATAGTCCAATAAAAACACACTGGTGCATGCCACTGAGGTAGGATCGGAAGTATTAGAGGGAGTGACCCATGACTGCAAAGTGGTGCAGTTTGAGGTTATTGTGGTTAACCCTTTCAAAAAGCTTTGCGCAGGTCAATAAATAGACCCCAGGGGTATTCACCTTTGTCAAGAGCTGCAAGTATCGAGTCACTCATATTAATTGGAAATTCATTAGCGTTTTGGGGAGGGGGTCTGAAGCCATATTAACAAGAGCTAACAATTATGTTTAGCTAGGTAGTAGTTAGTTTAGTTTAATTCATTTATCATGCACCACATACCCATCCTGTGAGTGGTATTTAGTGGAAAAGATTTCAAATGCACATATGAACTCTCCACAAGTGGGTCTACTGATTTTTCTTGTCTCAATAAACATGCTTGAACTTGAACTTCTGATAACTTATGAGCATATGCTAGCTCTTTGTAGCAGCATTAATTGAATGAATATTCATTGTAGGAAAGAGCGAAATACGAGATTTGTATACAATATTACACATTATATTACAACGGAGGTGTACAATATCTAAGGGTGGGGGGAGGGGGGGGGTTGATGTTGACTCAACATCAACATTGATTCGTGCTCATGGATGTTGTCCCCACTAAGTATAATAATTCATTGTGTCGGGGGATAGGCATATTGTTTTAGATTCAGCTACTCGGTACAAAACGTTTCAAGTAGCACGGGCTATAGTGAGCCCGTTGTGACTTACCTGGCACAGGAGCGGGGCTGTGGGATAGGCAGCTTGGTTACGCATATAAAGATTGATAAAGATTAAGCCACCCAAGAGGTGGCACAGGCATGAATAGCCCGTAAGTGGTGGCCCTTTTGAGCCATCACCAGTATCAATAGATGACACTGGAGATCCGTGGAGGTGCGGCTGCACCCTGCGTGACGGGAGATGTCTCCCATGAATGTGTCCAATATGAAGATTAGGCCACCCAAAAGGTAGCACGGGCATGAATAGCCCGTAAGTGGTGGCCCTTTTGAGCCATTACCACTATCAAGAGCTGATACTGGAGATCTGTCGAGGTGCAACTGTACCCTGCGTGACGGGAGATGTTTCCCGTCCATGCATGCATATAGTACATGTTAGGCTTATATATGAGGTCACCCCCATCCCCCCCCCCTTCCCCAAGGTCAAATTACTGACCCCGCCCAGGATACAACCCCCCCCCCCCACAACAAGCTGACTAGCTCCTGGGTACCTATTCACTGCTAGGTGATAGGAAACATGCCCAACCATTTCTGTCCTGTCTGGCATTCGAGCCCGGAATTCTCGATTGAAAGTCGAGAACGAACCCGACTACTACCGGGATCCTTTGTATAGTGGTTTGTATATCATGACTTTCAAAGTAAACTTTATTCATCATAAGAAAACTTGCAACCGAACGTCCCAAGAATGAGAGAACATTGAGTAAGTGCTAGAGTACAACCATTTATTCGGTCTCTGAAGTGGCTTATTAATATTTATTTCTATGCAAATAAAAGGGCACGGCCCACGGAGGATGCGACGCCTCCCCCGTGCGTAAAAGACCCTCACGTGCACGCCACGTGGCTCGCCTGTCCAGGCGCCCTCCAGGGCACGGGGCGCGGTTATAGCCCCTAGGGCAGCACCTATTGCAAGCAAGCCACGGGGGCATGTGGCCACGTGGGCAGCAACAAGGGCCTCGCCACGGCCCTTGTGGATTTGTTCATTTGATGCATCACGTTAGTGTGATCTCTGTGTGTAAAAGGGCCCAGTCTTTGAAACTCACTCCCTGATGAATTAACAAATTGTCCAACCCATGCCCTGTTCGAAAAACCAAACAGTACCTAATTTCATCCTCATAGTTTTCTACCTTGTGCTTCAAACTCACACTGTATCTTGTACTGCCCACTTCCCTAATATTAGTACTTATATCCTTACCTGTGCAATTACTTCTTGTCAACTTATATTGTAGTTATTTGTTGATGCTACAAAACCTTGCTACAGTGTATCTTTTCATCTTACCTGATATGTTGGATTAAGGACCTGCCCGAAACGCTGTGTGTGTTAGTGGCTTTGTATGAATGTAAAAATACCGATCTTATGTAAAATCACCAACCCATTGTACCTTCTTGCAAATACATTATTATTATTATTATTATTATTATTATTATTATTATTATTATTATTATTATTATTATTATTATTATTACAGAAGGAGCAGGAGGAGCGGGTTAGCTTCTACGAGAAGAGTGTTGCTGCCCTCAACGACAAACTGGCCGAAAAGACCACCACAGTGAAAGAATACAGGCGACACATCTCATCACTCCAGGTATGAGACCGATCGCAAGTTTCTATATTAAGCAACTGCCATATGTGGAGAGCTTGTGTCACAACTGATATATTTAGGGTGCTACCCATTGGGCACGATATCCAAGAGTTGCATTAGTTCGATGTTGACTCAGCGTTCAGTCACCGCTAGTGACGTTGGTTCGGTGATATGGCACCAACTAGAATACTTTCATCGTTATTATTATTAATGTAATTAGAAGTTGTAATATTATAACATGTCTTATCAGTGTTAAGATTGATTTGCTTAAGGCCAAAACTTGCTTACTGTCTAACTAAGTATTCTTTAGTTGTAAACAAAACTAAAATAAACTCACTGTATATGTTGAGAAGGAGTCTACACCTTTCAGCATGTACCCTTCATGAAGCTGAAAGATAAAATATACACATAAGGATTAAACTTGAAACTTTCTTGAATACATTTCTGGCAGACGAAGCACAAGAAGCAAGTGGAGGAACTTACTGACAAACTAGAGGAAGAAAGAAGAGAGAGGCAGAAGGAGAGAGGAGCAAGCGACCATGAGATATCCCTCCTGACAGGCCAGCTGAAGGAGGAGAGGAAGTAGCACCAGCAGCAGGAAAAGCCACCCAGCAGCATGGAGGATGCTCATGGTCCCTGATATGTGATATCAAGAGACATCTTCGACACAATCTTCAGAGACCCGACCTGTGTGAATGAAGTGTAGATATTCGATGCTAAGGTTAGCACTACACTCACTTTCTGTGGTTGATAGTTCAATAAATCACTGAACTACTGTATATGTTTAACAGATCTCTAACCCTGTCCATAGAGGACAGAAGAAAATGTATATATGTTGGTTAGCATTGTGAATGTGTGGCCACGTCTATGGTAGAAAATAATAATAATAAAAAATTAACAATATACAGTATTGTGAATATTGCCTGCAATCTTAATCGAGTTTAGCTGAAGATACAATGTAAATAAGATTCATCTTGTGATAATTGACCACAGGATGCTTTAGCCTCTGTATCTTGGGTAATATTAAGGTTAATTTTATATAAATTTGCAGTTCTGTTAAATATTAACAACTGTATTGGATTTATAAAACAATTGTGAAATTAGACGTCGTGACGTGTGTTTTTCTAGACGATAACTTTTATATCTGATAAGACAGTAATAGGCAGTGATAAATTAATATCGCAAGATGGGAATATATATACAGAGTTAACTGTATCAATGATTATTGTTACCGTTTTAAATTTTTGGTGTAATAGTGTATACTACCCCCATAACCACTGCTAATAATATAAATAAAAGGGAATTTTAAATCTTAAGAAATTATCAGAAGAAGGTGCCAAGCCAGAAGACTATGCTGCACAGATTTTTTTAATTCTGAATCGCCTGCCATTATCGGTCCCATTTATAAATAGGAAACTCTATCACAGAGAAAGTAATCAATGAACATCACCTCTCAACCTTAGAACAGAAAAAGCAATATCCTGCAGGTGATGAGAGTCATTTTAGTATAGTGGCTACATTCTCGACTCAATTGAGGTTCCAGAGTTCGAACTCCAAGCTGGACAAATAGTTGGGCTGTTTTCTTTCACCTAATGCCTCTGTTCACCTAACATTAAATAGGTACCTAGGAATTTGGCAGCTGTTGTGGGGTTGCAGCCTGGGGGTCTACTGACCCACAGGATGCGGCAACCTTGGAGGGACCGCAATAAAGCCGTAAACACACACAAGCTTCCTGTCCCAGATGAATTAAGTACAACTTATATGGATAAGATGAATTAATATCAAGAGAATTAAGATGGTACCCAAACACGTTACCACGTTACTGGTAGCAAGGCACTTTTCAATAAAGTGCAATGTTGGAAATTGGTTTGATCATTTTGTACAAATGAAGTTAAAATGTTAACAATAACTCTAGGCAAACATCCCAACTGACTTTTTATATTGAGAGTATGGGATGATTGCCCACTTTACTGACAAGTTGATAACTACTACTCATAATATCAAGCCTAAAATATGAATACATTATTACTGTGCATGTTGCTAGCTAAGCAATATGAGGCTTTCATGGTTAAAACTGGTCTTGTACAATGTCAACTAACCTAACCCAACTCCAGATCTCCAGTGACCCATTTGACCAGGCTACGGTGTATTAAGATGATAGACAATTATTCCAGCTAACTGGCTGGCTTGCTTGCTTGTTCCCCTTTATTTCAAGCCTCAAACTGCCTTGCTTTTGTGCATTCTTTTGACAAGTTGTTAGTTACTGTAGATTAATTTAACCTATGTGTTATGTACAAGATTAATAGGCACCGACTACATCATGCAAATAGTTTATAAACACAAATCAAAGATGGGATACCTAAATGTCAACTATTCATCACTATGGTACTTTAATGTAACCATAATTTTTTTTTTAAATAGGAGTGCTGCTCACAAACAAAAATGATCAGAAGCGCAGTAATCAACATGAGTCAAGTGTACGTGAACACTAACACCGATTTTTTTTGCATTATATAGCTTGCTGTAAATACTAAAATTACAGTATATTTACAACATTTAATACCAACTGCAGCAAACAAGTGCCTTATATCAGGATGAATTGTGCTACTGTGTAAGATTAAAACGAATGTCTACATGACATATGTAGGCAGACATTATGTAGATATACATATGTTAATTTGGCTTTAATTTCTCTTTAAATAGAGTAATTAA
>WNGS01028257.1:0-14579 GCA_020271785.1 Procambarus virginalis | reverse complement strand
TGTTCTAAAACCTTAAAGTGTAAACAGGAACCTATGTTCCTTGGGGGCCGGGTCTAATTGTGTCACTACCCTGTTATACCTTGATTCTAACTGCTGACCCTGCTCCATAATACTAGATCCCCCATAGCAGCACGCAAGTTTTTAACATCCATTTATGGATGTCGACCAACAAACTAACACTTAACATAGAAAAGACCTTCTACATCTTATTTGGAGGCAAATCTACAAATGCAATTCAGCTTCAGATAGATAATGTAAACATTAGCAATAAACATTATGGAAAGTTTCTTGGCCTATTTCTAGACAAGAGACTCAACTTCAGCACCCACATACAATTACACATAACTAAGAAAGCCTAAAACAGTTGGGATACTCTCCAAAATCAGATATTATGTACCTAACTCTGCTCTCATCTCTATATTATGCACTAATATATCCCCATCTTAATTATGGTATCTGTGCATGGGGTTCAACCACTGCAAACCACCTCAAGTCCATCATCACCCAGCAAAAATCTGCTATCAGAATAATAACAAATTCTGCTTTCAGACAACACTCAGCCCCCTTGTTTAACTCCCTAAACATGCTAGACATAATCTCACTCCACAAATTATCTTGTCAATTACATTTACAAAACCCTGTTCTTAAATGCAAATCCTGCTCTGAAACTCTCCATGGACAGATGTAATAGGACCCATTATCACCACACCAGAAATAAGTATCTCTTTGATATCCCCAGAGTCAAACTTAATCTGTGTAAACACTCTATGCAAGTAAAGGGATCCAGTCTATGGAACTCATTCCTTAATGAATTGAAAAGCTGTCCAACTTTCGCGTCATTCAAAAACAAAACTAAAAAGTACCTAATTTCATCTTCATAGTTTTTTTACCTTTTGCTTTAAAATTGCACTGTATCTATTGCTACCCAATCTTTATGTACCCAATCTGAACATCTTTACCATTGTGATCATTGCTGTCTTCTTATATGTGCTATCAATCTGCTGTATGGTGTCTATTAATCTTGTTTAATTACCAATCAAGTTGTCAATGTAATCAATCAGAGCTTTAATATCCAAATGTGCTTTACTATACTTATTAATATCTCTCATCTCATTTTTTTCTTGCAATGTATCTGTTATCATTTTATTAATTCTGCTAGAATTTACCTACTTAAAATTATCTGTTAGATTAAGGACCTGCCCGAAACACTGCGCATACTAGTGGCTTTACAAGGTTGTAAATACTATGCTATGTATTCTCTCAAACATAATGTACCTTCTTGTATATAATTAAAATAAATAAATAAATAAATAAATAAATAAATTTGATAGCAAAGCAACAATGAGCTATTATTTACAAGGTAAGTCAAGGCTTAGATTAAGACAAGATATGGCCACTGCTTATTTTTGAAATAAGCAGGGGAATTCTGGGAAGGAGAAAAACATTTACGCAGCGCTCCATGAGAGCTGCACGCGCAGTGGGGGAGGGGGCATATTTAAGCAAACGCATGAGGAGTCTCCCCCTCTGTTACGCTCCAGCTCCGGCCCACTCCGCTTGAAACATTGCTCCCCTACGCCACCTGGACTACTTCACCACCATAGAAGTTTGGATCGGTCATCAGTGCCCAATATGTACCCTACACCAGCAACCTCGGCCCCCGCCCTAACGGACCTGCTTAACCCTCAAACCGCTAGGGGCCCAAATGGAATTCACACCCACAGGCGCAACAAAAAAAAAAAATCCAAAAAATTCTTTCGTCTTATAGAATTGTTTATTTTTGTTCCCTGATCACGGAAAAAATAACAAAAAAATCGTAGGTAGCATATTTTAGCCGCAGTAGGGTAGGGAAGTGTGGCAAAAAAGGGGCGTTGGCAGAACCTTCGCCAGACGAGGTCTACTCCGCCCGAGCTGTCAGACGGCAGTTGCCACAAAAATATTATTTCCTAATTATTTCAATGTCTCTGATTGATTTTTTCTTAGTTTTTTTTTGCAGTAATATTATTCCATACAGTGAATTGTATCCACTCAATTTAACGGCCTCTTTTATACCGATCTGCCGGTATTAACGACCGGTTTGAGGGATCGGTATCTGGAGCCTTGTATACCGGTCTGGTGGTCGATATTACCGACGGTCGGTACTGGGTTTGTTTTGGCATCGGCAGCCCCTCACATGGCGACCAGGCGATCATCCAGAGTGGTATATTAAATCTTAACTTTCTTTCAAAATGATTCAGTTTCATGAAGAAAATTCTAAATTATTATTAATAAAATATTTTAAAACAATTGTTATTAAACAAAATTCTTTGTTTTCTTATTAAATACCTTTTATAGTATACGCAATAGGTATTTTTTTTCCCACGGACCTAGAACGTACTGCGCCTGGCCATGTGACCGCTTTGTTTACTGTTAACTCACGCGGCTGAGAGCAGTGTCTCAGAATATTAGCCAGAGAAAATCAGATTCAGACAAAAATAGATAAATTCATGATTTCAACAGTTCGTGAAAGTACCCACTGGGAATTCAACAAGTCATGCAGCATCCGCTGGCAACGAGTACCCTACAAGCCATGCTGCACCCGCCGATGCTGAATTCCCATCAACAAGTTGTGCAGCCTCCGCCGGCAACGAATGCTCTGCAAGCTATGCTGAATTCCCATCAACATGACGTGCAGCCTCCACCAGCAACGAATGCTCTGCAAGCTATGCTGCACCCACCGATGCTGAATTCCCATCAACATGACGTGCAGCCTCCACCGGCAATGAATGCTCTGCAAGCTATGCTGCACCCGCCGATGCTGAATTCCCATCAACAAGTCGTGCAGCCTCCACCGGCAACGAATGCTCTGCAAGATATGCTGCACCCGCCGATGCTGAATTCCCATCAACATGTCGTGCAGCCTCCGCCGGCAACGAATGCTCTGCAAGATATGCTGCACCCGCCGATGCTGAATTCCCATCGACAAGTCATAGAGCATCCGCCAGCAACGAATGGTCTGCAAGCCATGTTGCACCCGCTGATGCTGAATTCCCATCAAAAGTCGTGTAGCCTCCACTAACTAATATATAATTCAGGAAAGGTACATACATAGAGAGATTTTACATAAGTTGATCGATTTATAGATAGAGCTAGTACATACAATGCCTAAAGCCACTATTACGCAATGCGTTTCGGGCAAGAAAACATTAATATCTAAAACTTAATGCTAATTGAACAAAAAGAATAAAATGTTTTGAGAACAGATACAAATAAAGGTACAAAAAAAAGGGGGGAACATGACTGAAAAGCAGCACAAATACAATATGTAGACAAACAGCGTTGAATAAGAAAAAAAAAAAATTAAGACATGGGTTGACAATAGAGGGGTAAGGTAGGTTACAGGGAGTTTATCAGGTAGTGTTTAGTTTTAATCTTAAACTGGTTGAGAGAGGTACAGTCTTTAACATGGTTGGGAAGGTCATTCCACATTCTGGGTCCCTTGATTTGTAGAGCATTTCTAGTTTGGTTAAGTCGTACTCTTGGAATATCAAAACTGTATTTATTTCTGGTGTGGTGCTCATGGGTTCTGTTACAGCTTTCAATGAAGTTTTTGAGGTCAGGATTGGCATTACAGTTCAGCGTTTTATATATGTATAATACACATGAGAGAATATGCAGTGACTTAATATCTAACATATTGAGAGATTTGAGTAGGGGTACCGAGTGATGTCTGGGGCCAGAGTTGGATATTGTCCTAATAGCAGCTTTGTGTTGAGTAATTAGAGGACGTAAATGATTTTGGGTAGTAGAACCCCAAGCACAAATACCATAGTTGAGATATGGATAGATGATGGAGTAATAGAGAGTCACCAGGGCAGGGCGGGGTACATAATATCTGATCTTAGAAAGAATGCCAACAGTTTTTGAAACTTTTTTTGATATATTTAGAATGTGTCCCTGGAAATTAAGCTTGTGATCAATGAGAACGCCAAGGAATTTGCCATCTAATTTGTTACAAATTTGGGTATTGTTAATCTTGAGATTTATTTGGTTAGAGGATTTATTGCCAAACAGAATATAGAAAGTTTTGTCAATGTTAAGGGTGAGTTTGTTGGCAGTTAGCCAAAGATGGACTTTATTAAGCTCGGTATTTACTGTGGCATTTAGAGCAAGGGGGTCAGGACTGGAGTAAATGAAGGTTGTGTCGTCAGCAAATAGAATTGGTCTAAGGTGTTGGGAGGCATTTGGAAGGTCATTAATGTAGATGAGAAAGAGGAGAGGGCCAAGTATACTGCCCTGAGGAACACCAATGTTGATGGGTAGGGTAGGAGAAATTGAATTGTTCACAGAAACATACTGGAGTCTATCAGTAAGGTAAGATTTGAGGTATTGCAGGGAGAGTCCTCTGACTCCATAATGATGTAATTTAAGAAGAAGGTTTTGGTGGTTCACAGTGTCAAAAGCCTTACGCAGGTCCACAAATAACCCAACAGGGAACTCATTTTTATCAAGAGCTGCATGAATTAAGTTAATCATACTAATAAGTGCATCGTTAGTGCATTTTTTAGGTCTGAAGCCATATTGGCAAGAGCTAAGTATATTGTGCTTGGCTAGATAAGAGTAAAGCTGCTTGTAGATTAGTTTTTCAAAAATTTTTGATAAGTTAGGCAGGATTGAAATAGGTCTGTAGTTGTTAACATCAGTGAGATCACCACATTTGTGGACAGGGGTTACTCTCGCTTTTTTTAGAATATCTGGGAAGGTTTGGAGTTCAAGTGACTTGTTGAAGAGCAATGTAATTGCAGGGGCTAAGGATCTGGAGGCTTTTTTGTAAATTAATGTCGGAATCTCCTCAAGGGCACTAGACTTGGTTTTAAGGGAAAGGATTATCTCATTGACATCAATGGAATTAGTAGGCTTTAGGTACAGAGACTGTGGATAGTTACCTGTAATATATTCCTGTAAAAAAATATATACCTGTAAAAAAAACTATATAAAATATGATTGAAAGACATATAAATTAGTGTAAAAAGTGTTGATAGAGTACGTTATTGTAAGTGTTAATGATTATTTAAGCCTTGACAAAAAGATACTGTACAGTGTAAATATACAGTAGAAATAATTTTCAATTGTGAATTAGAATTAGAACTCGTGTGAATTAGTAGTAAGGCTAGCTGTTGTGTGAAGTGAATGCCTGAAAATAAGTGTACATACTGTATGTACCCTGTATGCAATATAAACAATATAAAACAAGCGCTGCAGAGGATGACGTAATCTTCAAAGCTTCGTAATCTTCAGCTTCAATAAAAGTAAGTCAATTTACCAATTTTATTATAGTATTACAAGATATTATTTTTTTTTTCAACAAAAGCTACATATTAGTCTCTGCAAATGTATATTCTATCATTAGCAGAGAAAAGGTGAGCTCAAAATATTTCGTCTTGGCTAGCTCTCAGTGACAAGTCTCGATCGCCATTGTTATGGCCTGGCCGCCACGCCCTGTGTCATAACATTAAAAATACATTACCTGCACTGTTCAGGGTAAATCAAAACACATCTCTAAAATTTTATTGAGAAAATATTAACAATCACTGATTGATACATGAAATATTTTGCAATACAAAGGAATGAATCAAATTTTTTCCACCCATCTGGACTTGATCAGACCGTGTGCACATATCATCCATGCAGCAGCCAACAGCTGGTTTAATCGTCGGCGTGGCACTAAACTGGAATGCAATTACACAATGAACTTTATTTAATTTTAGTTATACAGTATAAAATTTATCTTACCTGAATGTTACTTGAAAAATTACCCGACCCGACCTAACTTCGGAAATAACGGAGCTCCGGAAATAACGACTAGGGTACAGCCCCATATAGGCCGTTAAATTGAGTGGATACATATTTATATTATAAAATGTGTGAACCATCGCTGTACTCAAATTATGGTGTGCATATAAGTGATTCAATTATTATGTTCATAAAACAATAAACAAATAGTTTTGCTGTTGTTACACTATATACACAGGTTATATATAAGTATCTGCATGTTTTGTTCACCATAACGAACTACTAAGTTGGTCTTGTGAGTCAAAAAGCAACGAGGAGTGGCCGCCACACACCAGCGAGCCACTCACTGCCACGCCCTCCCTCAACACCACCTCACTCACCCTCATTTACCTCCCACAATACTGATTTTGCATTTATTCACTATACACAGACGTTATATATACGTATTTACATGTTTTGTTCACCATAACTGTACATCTAAGCTTGTATGGTGAGTAAACGCACAAAGACGTAGCTACTCCACAGTCAGCTGACCGGCGGCCACCCTCAAGGCCAGACGCACTAGTATTTCTCCTCCAACAATATTGGATGTGGTGTTATTATGCTATATACACACATTATATATAAGTATCTACCTGTTTTATTCACCATACTTGTACAAATAAGCTGGTATGGTGCCCAAAGACCCTTTGTGGTCACCAGTAAACAACACGATAATTCCTGCAGACGACGCTCCTCTCACCAAAATGGCGGCTCCCAACCTACTTCTCTCCCTGTTATCTCACACTATACACACGTTATATGTAAGTATCTACATTTGTGTTCACCATAGCGAACCACTAAGCTGGTATGGTGAGTGCAGTCAATAAAAGGTGGCCACACACAGTCAGAAGACAACGCCACAATCCTCCCTCCACAGCTGTACTCCTCCCTCCATCGAGCACAGCGCTAAATATCTGCACAATCAAGCTGTTATCAGAATCCTGGTCAGTTTTATCAAATTCAGGGGGCTTCAGTAATACTATCACTGCTAAATAATAGCAGTATCACTTATATTTTGGCATTTGTAGGCGATGCTGTGGTCACAAGCTGAACAGCGGTGCTGTGAGCTCGTGCTGCGTGCGCCAGCCTTGGTGGCTGGCGCAATACTGACGCTCTCACTCCCAAAAATGTTGGGTTGGATTTTTTTCTAGGTGGGATCTGGCAACTATCAGTCGTGGCTGTACTATAGCTGCCCCTATCCCAGGCGGGGTGTTTAAATTATAGCGCTAGACACGAAATCATATATAAATGATGTGCGCTATTTTGGTTTTGTCACTGATATCATTTATATGTGATATGCGCGGTTTGAGGGTTAACGGGGGCTCCTCGACATCCCAGAGTGACCCGACAGGGGCGTCTTGCCCGCGGCAGGAACTAAGGTATGGCCTCGCCTGCGTTTCCCCCACGTGGAGCCCCTTCTAGGCCAGGTCTGTCCCCAGTGTTGGCGTGTGCCCAGCGCCTTGTCCCTCTGTTAATAATGTGCTATGACTTATTTCTTTAGTTGCATCTTTGCAGTACTGGCATTCTACTCAGTCATGTTATACGATGTGGGTGTTTTCTTTTTTCTTGCTGTCACGACTGCAATGCGTACGTCGCCAATGTACATGTGGCAGACGCTTCACGAAGCTGTCGGAATTAGCAAAATAGAAAATACGAGAGCAACCGTACAGGGCCTGGGAGCAAGGTCGAGTTAGAGTCCTTGTGGGTCTCTTATCAGACTAGCCTCACCTGGTCCTGCTCCACGTTGATCGTTGGAATCTCCTCAATGATGTAACACTGTAAGGGACTCCTAGGGTCCTCATCAAATTTATAGTTTAGTGACTTACAGGCAACTCGGTGTTGAAGACACCTAGAGCTGACGGCTGGAGTAATATTGGCAGTATTCAGAAGTGGTTCAACGGAAACACCGCATAAAGCTTAACAGTAGTTTATTTACTAACTTAACCACTAATACACAGGGTGCTTGATTTACTTTCGATTGGCGTCAGCAAAGCTATGGTTGCATTAGCGAGACTCTTGACGTCTGGCTAATCGACTCGTATCCACTCGTGGAGAAACACCTAACTTAACACAGTTGACAGCCAATCACTAACACGGCAACCTAACTGCCGGTATGCAAAGGGATCACAAGAGTTCCAACCGGATACTCGGTAATGATGATATGCAATAAATCAACAAATACACTGTCAATGGGACAGGCATAACATGCACAATAATAATCACACAATAACTAAATGTGTGGTGTATGTGAAGCTCACATTCACAGACGAATGAAATGCAGTGATACCACACAGATAACCACGCATTCACCGTCGATTCACCTATAACCTGCGACAGGTATAAGAAGGTGAGAACTGTGGTTGATCCCTCAGATCAACACAGACACAATAAAACAATGACAAGATCTTGTACTTACAGATAAGGTACCTTTCCTTACGCACTCACTCAGACTCGTTTATACAAGCACTCGTAGGTGGCCTGATAGCTGGTTTCGCTCGTAGACACGGAGGGTACTCGCAGTATCTTGAGATGATTTCGTGAGTAGGGGCGTGCTGTATGCTTAACAGACAGACACACGCGCACACACTGGCACTGGCGGTGCTAAGGTGGTGACGTCACGTAGGAGCTAGGGCGGCGGCGGGTGCTCGAGGTACTGAGGTACATGCTCAAGATGAGTGGCGGTACCATGCACTACACTGTACACTGTGGTAATGTCACACACAGATTACTTAGGCGGCGGCACTGCCTTAGTTCACTCTAGGTCACTCACGACGATCTTTGTCACCAGGGGTTACCTGATACCAGTCTGTTTCGCTCTGGAGATTTGTCACTTTAGGCTTCTAAACATATATTCGCACTCGTGATTCTGGCGAGTGTGTGGTATATCGCAAAGACGCTGAGTTAACTTGACGGTGAGGGATAGACGGTGATCAGTCTATTGGCCGGTAGAACAGAACACGTCCTCTTCGTATGGTCTCTCTCACGTGAATGAGTTTGCAAGGGTGCCGGGCATCTCGTGGCACACAACACAAAAGAAGTTACAATTTGACCAATAGCATTGCAGCAAATGAGCGGGAACCAATCATATTAGCTCGTTCGATGAGCAGTAGCAGGAGTGACGTCATGAACACGTCATAGCTGTTATTCCGATCGCGCCGGTTGACCCCAGAGGTCAGACGCTGCTGGCGCCTTCCCCTCTGTCTCAGCGGGCACCAGCCATGTACTCACTGACCCTTTGGTAGCAAGTATACTTGGCTCCCTGTATCTACTTCCTGCCTAGACATACGGCGGCCTACGTATTTTAACAGTGTTCCTGGTTAAGTGGGCATTCTGGAGATACCCAACATGCTAGGTCACTATCCAGGATTAAGAGAGATAGGCTTTGTGCACGAAGATCTGTGCACTGCAATGCCATTCAAGTCAGCTGTGGGAGCATCTTGGGAGACATACTCCCACATCACCCCCCAACAAAGATCGAGCTCCACATGTGGTGCTCGTTCAACTCACACCGCTGATGACCTGTGCAAAAATGTGTGCACTTAGCGCGGCCGGGTGCAGCGGACCCCGTTTTCTATACAGCTAGGCGAGGCGGGGCCTCGTCTAGACTATTCTCTTCTGGTAAGTGAGGAATTTCTTCAGTTACCGGATCACATGTGGCTATCTGTTCAGGTTTTGAGCAGGCACTGTGGTTGGACGTAGCTCCAGGTCTGGGTCGGCTCAACGCCTCGAAACCCTGAGTGGCGCTGGTCTGTCCACTGCCTCTCTCCACCTGTGTCATGCCTGAAACATCAGACACACACTGGGAACTGTCATGTTCACAGAAAATGGTACCATCCGTTTTCTATGTGCGGCGGCTGGACGCCACTAGAGAAGGTAAACAGCACACAGGACGCCTGCCAAGCTTGGGAGCTACTCTATCATGTAATCGTTTATTATTATTAAAGTCAGTAACCAGGAATGACTTTACATCAACCTTACTACCAAGACTATCTCAGCTACACACAGACACCACACTGGCGACGAAGATGAACTGGGAACGCAGGTATTTTGTTCAACAAAACACAAGGAAGGAGCATGCTGTCTCGCCCAGAGAAGGAAGGAGAAGCTGTCTGTGAGCACCGTGCCCGATGCTGTATGCAACCCCATGCTGTGTGCTGACTGTTGCTGTGTGCTGATCGTTGCTGTGTGCTGGCCGTTGCTGTGTGCTGGCCAATGCTGTGTGCTACCCAAGCTGTGCTGAGTGTTGCTGTGTGAGAGGAATCTGCCAACTGCTGCCAACTGCTGCCTACTGCTGTACCAACTGCTGCCTACTGCTGCTTACTGCTGCCAATTGCTGTACCAACTGCTAACAACTGCTGTGTTGCTGTGAGTAGGAACAACACATGTACACAAGGGCTAGGTAAGAAGTCAGTTGCTGCTGTGTTGTGCACTGTTGTGAACTTTTGCATTAAAATGCTTGTGTGCTTTGCAAAATTAAAGTAATTACAGTGAATTCTTAAATAACATATACAGTGCAGTAAGTGTTATATATTCTGAGGAACATTTTAAGTGATAAGTTTAAATTTATTCAGTAAAAATGGCAAATATACCTCAGTTTCCTGCATTTGATCCTGACTGTGACCAGACAAACCTGTCACAGAGGTGGGTCAAATGGCTTAAAAGGTTTGAAAATTTGTTGATAGTTTCTGACATCAAAAGTGCTGAAAGAAAGCGTGCCTTTCTGCTTCATTATGCAGGTGATAGAGTTTGTGATATCTTTGATACACTGAAAGATACTGGTGGTGCCAAAGATTATGACACTGCCAAGGCCAAATTAACTGAGCATTTCAAACCAAGGCAAAATACTGCTATGGAAATTATGCATTTCAGGAGAGCAAAACAACTCTCTAATGAAACTGTTGATCAATACCATACACGTCTGCAGGGTTTAGCAGCCCACTGTGAGTTTGCTGATGTTGACAAAGAAATCAAACAGCAAATAATTGAAACATGCACATCTACACGTCTTCGTCGAAGAGCTCTAGAACTTGTTGATGATGAAAGTTCTCTTAACAAGATACTGGATATGGCTCGTCGAATGGAAGATGCTGCACGTGATGCTCGTGCCATGGAGTGCAGTGCCAACAACGGTTCTGCCACTGTTACTAACAGTCATGAAGTATGTAAGGTTCAGGGAGTACACCATGATCATAGAAGATATCATGCCAAACCTAACATTAAATTGAGCCGAGAACCACATCACAACTGGAGTCATGGAACAAGACTCAAGCAGTCACAACGACTCACATCAGAGGTTGTCAATAATAAATGTTACAATTGTGGAGGAGACTACCCACACCAAGATAATGTTTGTCCTGCACAAGGTAAGAAGTGCTATGAGT
This sequence comes from Procambarus virginalis, assembly GCA_020271785.1. NCBI lineage: Eukaryota > Metazoa > Arthropoda > Malacostraca > Decapoda > Cambaridae > Procambarus > Procambarus virginalis. The sequence continues at coordinate 3,387 of WNGS01028257.1, read as the reverse complement.
GTAGAAAACTAGGTCATTTTGGTGCTATGTGTCGTTCCGCACTAAAGAAACCACAATCAATAAATAAAAGCAATGTACGAGGATCAAGTCATAGGAGTCGAGGTGGCAAACACAATATTGCACCTCAAATCAAGAATGTTAATAATATACAAGACAACATTTCATTACAACCAGTCTCAGATGACAGTGAATGTGATTATATTTATGGAGTACAAGCAATCACAGAATGGAATGATCTTCCAAACAACCCAGAGACTATAGTATACATTGCTGGCATTTGTCTCAAAATTCTCATTGACACTGGATCAAACATTGACACCATTGCTGAGTGCCACTATGAAAATTTAAAAAACAATTCCCAAAGCTTGAAAACTATAATGGCAAAGCCACTGCCTATGCTTCAAAGGTAGCCTTACCAGTGATTGGAACTTTCACTGCAGAGATTAAGTCAAAGAATGCAATGCTCATTACTACATTCCATGTTGTTAGGAATGCAAAGGAGTCTTTACTCAGTTACAAGACTTCAACCAAATTGGGGCTACTTCAGCTTTCTAATGCTGTAGCAGTGGAATCTGCAAACAATGTTGATGCTATTGTTGCTGAATTTTCTGATCGGTTTAAATCCATAGGTTGTTATACTGATAGCAAGGTACATCTGCATATCAACCCAGATGTAATTCCAGTTGCCCAACCACATCGCCGACAACCATTCCATACTCGCAAGAAAGTCGATGCCGAACTGGATAGGCTGATAGAACTAGATATCATTGAACCGGTAACAGGCCCAACACCATGGGTAAGCCCAATTGTCACTCCACCAAAGCCGAAGAATCCAGATGAGATACGCATTTGTGTAGACATGCGTGTTCCCAACAAGGCAATAATGCGTGAACGCCATCCTACACCCACTGTAGATGATATGATATACCGCTTGAATGGTGCAACTGTATTCAGCAAGTTAGATTTAAACAAGGGCTATCATCAGCTTGAACTTGATGATGAGAGTCGATTCATCACAACGTTTACGACACATCGAGGTCTGTATAGGTACAAGCGCCTGAGTTTTGGTATTAACAGTGCTGCTGAAGTATTCCAGCACATCATCAGCCAGGTATTGCAAGATATACCTAATGCTGACAACATGTCTGATGACATCATTGTTATGGCCGTACCCAAGCTGAACACGACAAAGCTCTTCGTGCAACATTGCAACGCTTACGAGAAAAGAATTTGACGCTAAGCCGAGCAAAGTGTGAGTTCAATCAACATAAAATTGAATTCTTTGGACATGTACTTAGTGACAAAGGTCTGTCTCCAGATCCTAAGAAAGTTGCAGATATCAAGAATGCTGCACCTCCTTCAACATCCACTGAAGTACATAGTTTTCTGGGAATGGCAAACTACTGTTCTCGCTTCATTCCAGATTTTGCTACCATTACGAAGCCTCTACGTGAGCTCCTGAAGAAAAATGCATCATGGTACTGGAGCGATGTCGAGCAAAATGCATTTGATGCTGTGAAAGATGCACTAGTAGAAAATGCGACTGCTGCATACTTTGATCCATCAATGGACACTGAGTTAACGGTGGATGCTAGTCCTGTTGGTTTAGGTGCTGTGTTAGCCCAACACAAACCTGGTCAACCAGATTCAAGAGTAGTAATTGCCTACGCCAGCCGTTCTCTCACAGATGTTGAGCAACGATACAGTCAGACAGAGAAGGAAGCTCTTGCTCTTGTATGGGGCTGTGAACACTTCAATGTGTATCTGCTTGGTGCACCCTTTACCACGATAGTCACTGACCACAAACCGTTGGAGACCATCTTCAATAATCCAAAGTCCAAACCACCAGCTCGCATTGAGAGATGGGCTCTTCGTCTGCAACCATACAACTTTACGGTGAAATACAAGCCAGGTGCAGGCAATCCCGCTGATTACATCAGTCGACATCCTGCCAACAGTTTCACCATCACCAAGCATCAGCAAGTTGCCGAGGAATATGTACACTCTGTAACCTGTGATGCAGTCCCTAAGGCTCTCACTCTTGATGAAATCCGTACTGCAACCCTAGAGGACCCAACTCTGCAAGCAACAGTGGATGCATTGACTAAGAAAAAGTTTCCACGCATCCCACCCTCAGGAGTTGACCAAGATGCATTCAAAGCACTTGAACGCATCCAGACAGAATTAAGTGTTACGCAACAACGCGACACCGTGCTGCGAGGTACTCGTATCGTCATTCCAGCTGTTCTCCAGCAACGTGCTCTGAAGCTTGCACATCAAGGACACCAAGGTCTTGTAAGGACCAAACAGCTGCTACGAGAAAAGGTGTGGTTTCCTGGCATTGATCGTCAAGCTAAGGACATGCATGATGCCTGTGTCCCTTGCCAAGCTGCAGTGGATACTTCAAGACCAACACCTCTACAACCTTCACCACTACCTGCTGCACCATGGATGGAAGTATCGATGGACTTCTGTGGACCGCTACCAACTGGAGAGTACTTGATGGTAGTCATTGATGATCACTCACGTTATCCAGAAGTAGAAATCATCACTTCCACATCTGCAAAGGCTGTCATCCCGAAACTCGACAAGATCTTTTCAAACTTTGGCATTCCTGAAGTTGTCAAGACGGACAATGGACCGCCATTTAATGGACAAGACTTTGTCAACTTTGCTGAGCATATTGGATTCAAACACCGCCGTGTGATGCCACTACATCCTCAAGCAAATGGAGAAGTAGAGAGATTCATGCAACCTCTCATGAAAGCTGTACGCTGTGCTCATGCCGAAGGACGATCCTGGAAACAAGCTATGTATGCTTTTCTCAGGAACTACCGTGCAACACCGCATGGAACACTGGGCAAGTCGCCTGGCGAACTTTTATTTGGACGTCCTATGAGAATCGCACTACCTGTCATGCCAGCCAAGGTAACGGATAAACGTCTCGCTCAGAAGGATGCACTAGCCAAGGGCAAAATGAAAATTGCTCATGATCAACGTGCAAAGGAACAATTCATAAAGGTTGGAGATACTGTTCTCGTTAAAAAGAAAAAAGAGGGAAAGCTAGATATGCCGTATGATACAAAACCATAAAGTGATTAGTGTAAAAGGAACTATGGTAACAGCGAGTAATAGAGATCATAGTATAACACGTAATATGGCTTATTTCAAAGTGATTCCAAATAGTGTAGAAAATGATGAAGTGCAAAGTCGTGCAAAAGAAAAAGAAAAAATGAGTTATAACTCGATAAACAATTCATCGAGGGATGTTTTTGTATTTAAGGACTCTCGTCCAAAACGTCATGTTAAACGCCCTACACGATATGATGATTAATTGTGTTCATATGTAATGCAGAGTTTACTTGTTATGCTGAACTAAATTTATAT
>WNGS01028256.1:0-11997 GCA_020271785.1 Procambarus virginalis | reverse complement strand
ACACTCCATGACACGAGCATCACGTGCAGCACCACACTCCATGACACGAGCATCACGTGCAGCACCACACTCCATGACACGAGCATCACGTGCAGCATCACACTCCATGACACGAGCATCACGTGCAGCAACACACTCCATGACACGTGCAGCATCACACACCATGACACGTGCAGCATCACACTCCATGACACGAGCATCACGTGCAGCACCACACTCCATGACACGTGCAGCACCACACTCCATGACACGAGCATCACGTGCAGCACCACACTCCATGACACGTGCAGCACCACACTCCATGACACGTGCAGCACCACACTCCATGACACTAGCATCACGTGCAGCACCACACTCCATGACACGTGCAGCATCACACTCCATGACACGTGCAGCATCACACTCCATGACACTAGCATCACGTGCAGCACCACACTCCATGACACGTGCAGCACCACACTCCATGACACTAGCATCACGTGCAGCACCACACTCCATGACACGTGCAGCATCACACTCCATGAAAACGTGCAGCATCACACACCATGACACGTGCAGCATCACACTCCATGACACTAGCATCACGTGCAGCACCACACTCCATGACACGTGCAGCACCACACTCCATGACACTAGCATCACGTGCAGCACCACACTCCATGACACGTGCAGCATCACACTCCATGAAACGTGCAGCATCACACTCCATGAAACGTGCAGCATCACACTCCATGACACTAGCCTCACGTGCAGCACCACACTCCATGACACGTGCAGCATCACACTCCATGACACTAGCATCACGTGCAGCACCACACTCCATGACACGTGCAGCACCACACTCCATGACACGTGCAGCAACACACTCCATGACACGTGCAGCATCACACTCCATGACACTAGCATCACGTGCAGCACCACACTCCATGACACGTGCAGCACCACACTCCATGACACGTACAGCATCACACTCCATGACACTAGCATCACGTGCAGCACCACACTCCATGACACGAGCATCACGTGCAGCATCACACTCCATGACACTAGCATCACGTGCAGCACCACAACTCCATGACACGAGCATCACGTGCAGCACCACACTCCATGACACGAGCACCACGTGCAGCATCACACTCCATGACACGAGCATCACGTGCAGCACCACACTCCATGACTCGAGCATCACGTGCAGCATCACACTCCATGACACGTGCAGCACTGCACTCCATGACACGAGCATCACGTGCAGCATCACACTCCATGACACGTGCAGCACTGCACTCCATGACACGAGCATCACGTGCAGCATCACACTCCATGACACGAGCATCACGTGCAGCATCACACTCCATGACACGAGCATCACGTGCAGCACCACACTCCATGACACTAGCATCACGTGCAGCACCACACTCCATGACACGAGCATCACGTGCAGCACCACACTCCATGACACGAGCATCACGTGCAGCACCACACTCCATGACACGAGCATCACGTGCAGCACCACACTCCATGACACGAGCATCACGTGCAGCATCACACTCCATGACACGTGCAGCATCACACTCCATGACACGTGCAGCATCACACTCCATGACACGAGCATCACGTGCAGCACCACACTCCATGACACGAGCATCACGTGCAGCACCACACTCCATGACACGAGCATCACGTGCAGCATCACACTCCATGACACGAGCATCACGTGCAGCACCACACTCCATGACACGAGCATCACGTGCAGCATCACACTCCATGACACGAGCATCACGTGCAGCACCACACTCCATGACACGAGCATCACGTGCAGCATCACACTCCATGACACGTGCAGCATCACACTCCATGACACGAGCATCACGTGCAGCACCACACTCCATGACACGAGCATCACGTGCAGCACCACACTCCATGACACGAGCATCACGTGCAGCACCACACTCCATGACACGAGCATCACGTGCAGCACCACACTCCATGACACGAGCATCACGTGCAGCATCACACTCCATGACACGAGCATCACGTGCAGCACCACACTCCATGACACGAGCATCACGTGCAGCACCACACTCCATGACACGAGCATCACGTGCAGCACTGCACTCCATGACACGAGCATCACGTGCAGCACCACACTCCATGACACGTGCAGCATCACACCTTATGACACGAGCATCACGTGCAGCACCACACTCCATGACACGAGCATCACGTGCAGCATCACACTCCATGACACGAGCATCACGTGCAGCACCACACTCCATGACACGAGCATCACGTGCAGCACCACACTCCATGACACGAGCATCACGTGCAGCACTGCACTCCATGACACGAGCATCACGTGCAGCATCACACTCCATGACACGTGCAGCATCACACTCCATGACACGAGCATCACGTGCAGCACCACACTCCATGACACGAGCATCACGTGCAGCACCACACTCCATGACACGAGCATCACGTGCAGCATCACACTCCATGACACGAGCATCACGTGCAGTATCACACTCCATGACACGAGCATCACGTGCAGTATCACACTCCATGACACGAGCATCACGTGCAGCACCCCACTCCATGACACGAGCATCACGTGCAGCACCACACTCCATGACACGTGCAGCACTGCACTCCATGACACGAGCATCACGTGCAGCACCACACTCCATGACACGTGCAGCATCACACTCCATGACACGAGCATCACGTGCAGCATCACACTCCATGACACGAGCATCACGTGCAGCACTGCACTCCATGACACGAGCATCACGTGCAGCACCACACTCCATGACACGAGCATCACGAGCAGCACCACACTCCATGACACGAGCATCACGTGCAGCATCACACTCCATGACACGAGCATCACGTGCAGCATCACACTCCATGACACGAGCATCACGTGCAGCATCACACTCCATGACACGAGCATCACGTGCAGCACCACACTCCATGACACGAGCATCACCTGCAGCATCACGCTCCATGACACGAGCATCACGTGCAGCACCACACTCCATGACACGTGCAGCACCACACTCCATGACACGAGCATCACGTGCAGCATCACACACTCTATGACACGAGCATCACGTGCAGCATCACACACTCTATGACACGAGCATCACGTGCAGCATCACACTCCATGACACGAGCATCGCGTGCAGCATCACACACTCCATGACACGAGCATCACGTGCAGCATCACACTCCATGACACGAGCATCACGTGCAGCATCACACTCCATGACACCAGCATCACGTGCAGCATCACACTCCATGACACCAGCATCACGTGCAGCATCACACTCCATGACGCGAGCATCACTTGCAGCATCACACACTCCATGACACGAGCATCACGTGCAGCATCACACTCCATGACACGAGCATCACGTGCAGCACCACACTCCATGACGCGGGCATCACGTGCAGCACCACACTCCATGACACGAGCATCACGTGCAGCACCACACTCCATGACACGAGCATCACGTGCAGCATCACACACTCCATGACGCGGGCATCACGTGCAGCACCACACTCCATGACACGAGCATCACGTGCAGCACCACACTCCATGACACGAGCATCACGTGCAGCACCACACTCCATGACACGAGCATCACGTGCAGCATCACACTCCATGACACGAGCATCACGTGCAGCATCACACTCCATGACACGAGCATCACGTGCAGCATCACACTCCATGACACGAGCATCACGTGCAGCACCACACTCCATGACACGAGCATCACGTGCAGCACCACACTCCATGACACGAGCATCACGTGCAGCACCACACTCCATGACACGAGCATCACGTGCAGCACCACACTCCATGACACGAGCATCACGTGCAGCATCACACTCCATGACACGAGCATCACGTGCAGCACCACACTCCATGACACGAGCATCACGTGCAGCACCACACTCCATGACACGAGCATCACGTGCAGCACCACACTCCATGACACGAGCATCACGTGCAGCATCACACTCCATGACACGAGCATCACGTGCAGCACCACACTCCATGACACGAGCATCACGTGCAGCACCACACTCCATGACACGAGCATCACGTGCAGCACCACACTCCATGACACGAGCATCACGTGCAGCACCACACTCCATGACACGAGCATCACGTGCAGCACCACACTCCATGACACGAGCATCACGTGCAGCACCACACTCCATGACACGAGCATCACGTGCAGCACCACACTCCATGACACGAGCATCACGTGCAGCACTGCACTCCATGACACGAGCATCACGTGCAGCATCACACTCCATGACACGAGCATCACGTGCAGCATCACACTCCATGACACGAGCATCACGTGCAGCATCACACTCCATGACACGAGCATCACGTGCAGCATCACACACTCCATGACACGAGCATCACGTGCAGCACCACACTCCATGACACGAGCATCACGTGCAGCATCACACTCCATGACACGAGCATCACGTGCAGCACCACACTCCATGACACGAGCATCACGTGCAGCACCACACTCCATGACACGAGCATCACGTGCAGCATCACACTCCATGACACGAGCATCACGTGCAGCATCACACTCCATGACACGAGCATCACGTGCAGCACCACACTCCATGACACGAGCATCACGTGCAGCACCACACTCCATGACACGAGCATCACGTGCAGCACCACACTCCATGACACGAGCATCACGTGCAGCACCACACTCCATGACACGAGCATCACGTGCAGCATCACACTCCATGACACGAGCATCACGTGCAGCATCACACTCCATGACACGAGCATCACGTGCAGCATCACACTCCATGACACGAGCATCACGTGCAGCACCACACTCCATGACACGAGCATCACGTGCAGCACCACACTCCATGACACGAGCATCACGTGCAGCACCACACTCCATGACACGTGCAGCATCACACTCCATGACACGAGCATCACGTGCAGCACCACACTCCATGACACGAGCATCACGTGCAGCACCACACTCCATGACACGAGCATCACGTGCAGCACCACACTCCATGACACGAGCATCACGTGCAGCATCACACACTCCATGACACGAGCATCACGTGCAGCACCACACTCCATGACACGAGCATCACGTGCAGCACCACACTCCATGACACGAGCATCACGTGCAGCACCACACTCCATGACACGAGCATCACGTGCAGCACCACACTCCATGACACGAGCATCACGTGCAGCACCACACTCCATGACACGAGCATCACGTGCAGCACCACACTCCATGACACGAGCATCACGTGCAGCACCACACTCCATGACACGAACATCACGTGCAGCATCACACTCCATGACACGTGCAGCACCACACTCCATGACACGAGCATCACGTGCAGCACCACACTCCATGACACGTGCAGCATCACACTCCATGACACGTGCAGCACCACACTCCATGACACGTGCAGCATCACACTCCATGACACGTGCAGCACCACACTCCATGACACGAGCATCACGTGCAGCACCACACTCCATGACACGTGCAGCACCACACTCCATGACACGTGCAGCACCACACTCCATGACACGAACATCACGTGCAGCATCACACTCCATGACACGTGCAGCACCACACTCCATGACACGAGCATCACGTGCAGCACCACACTCCATGACACGAACATCACGTGCAGCACCACACTCCATGACACGAGCATCACGTGCAGCACCACACTCCATGACACGAGCATCACGTGCAGCACCACACTCCATGACACGTGCAGCACCACACTCCATGACACGAACATCACGTGCAGCATCACACTCCATGACACGTGCAGCACCACACTCCATGACACGAGCAGCATCACACTCCATGACACGAGCATCACGTGCAGCATCACACTCCATGACACGAGCATCACGTGCAGCATCACACTCCATGACACGAGCATCGCGTGCAGCATCACACTCCATGACACGTGCAGTATCACACTCCATGACACGAGCATCGCGTGCAGCACCACACTCCATGACACGTGCAGCATCACACTCCATGACACGAGCATCGCGTGCAGCATCACACTCCATGACACGTGCAGCATCACACTCCATGACACGAGCATTACGTGCAGCACCACACTCCATGACACGAGCATCACGTGCAGCACCACACTCCATGACACGAGCATTACGTGCAGCACCACACTCCATGACACGAGCATTACGTGCAGCACCACACTCCATGACACGTGCAGTATCACACTCCATGACACGAGCATCACGACACTCCATGACACGAGCATCACGTGCAGCACTGCACTCCATGACACGAGCATCACGTGCAGCACCACACTCCATGACACGAGCATCACGTGCAGCATCACACTCCATGACACGAGCATCACGTGCAGCACCACACTCCATGACACGAGCATCACGTGCAGCATCACACTCCATGACACGTGCAGCACCACACTCCATGACACGTGCAGCACCACACTCCATGACACGAGCATCACGTGCAGCATCACACTCCATGACACGAGCATCACGTGCAGCACCACACTCCATGACACGAGCATCACGTGCAGCATCACACTCCATGACACGAGCATCACGTGCAGCATCACACTCCATGACACGAGCATCACGTGCAGCGTCACACTCCATGACACGAGCATCACGTGCAGCACCACACTCCATGACACGAGCATCACGTGCAGCATCACACTCCATGACACGAGCATCACGTGCAGCATCACACTCCATGACACGAGCATCACGTGCAGCATCACACACTCCATGACACGAGCATCACGTGCAGCACCACACTCCATGACACGAGCATCACGTGCAGCATCACACATTCCATGACACGAGCATCACGTGCAGCATCACACATTCCATGACACGAGCATCACGTGCAGCATCACACTCCATGACACGAGCATTACGTGCAGCACCACACTCCATGACACGAGCATCACGTGCAGCACTGCACTCCTTGACACGAGCATCACGTGCAGCATCTTCCATTCGACGAGCAATATCCAGTATCTTGGTAAGAGAACTTTCATCATCAACAAGTTCTAGAGCTCTTAGACGGAGACGTGTAGATGTACATGTTTCAATTATTTGCTGTTTGAGATCTTTGTCAACATCAGCAAACTCACAATGGGCTGCTAAACCCTGCAGACGTGTGTGGTATTGATCAACAGTTTTTTAGAGAGTTGTTTGGCTCTCCTGAAATGTATAATTTGCATAGCAGTGTTATGTCTAGGTTTGAAATGTTCAGTTAACTTTACTTTGGCATGTATTTGCCATTTTTTTTACTCTATAAATATAAACTTATCACTTCAATGTTCCTCAGGATACTAAAAACTTACTGCACTGTGTATGTTAGTTAAGAATTCACTGTAATTACTTAAATTTTGCAAAGCACACAAGCATTTTAATGCAAAAGTTCAAAACAGTACACAATTGTTATGATCTCAGCCTGCAGGAGAAACGAGTCTCACCCTTTGAGAGTTATTCAGCAAGCCTGACCTAACTGGAAGGTCCAGGAATTATAGAGGCGATAACACAGATGTAAAATAGTGTGTTGCATTTATATAAAAGTTTGAGATTATGGGCAATGGACTAGAAAAACAGATAAATGACTTGTTGGAAGATGTGGACAAGTTACTGGGGGCGTGAGGCTCGCTTGTGGAGGGCGATGACCTCACTTGAGGCCAGACATCGCAGGGGAGAGGCCGCGCTTCGTCGAGCTCCCGCCAGAAGGGACCCCTAGCGATATTATCTCCAAGAGAAGAGAAGGTGCAGACGTTCCAGCTGTTGAGTCGAGCTGAGGACGTATGGTCTCAAGTCCTGGACGGCGAGGAGAGAGTATTAAGCCGCCCAGAGACAGTTTTGTGGGCTGTGACAAGCGCCCTGGTCAGACATTGTCAGAGGGAGAAGCGCCCTCGACCAGATAATCTGTGGTAAGCCCGATTTAAGCCAGTTCATAGTGTTTGCTTGTAGTTGGTCGTGTGCCCAGCGACAGTAGCGATGTTTATTTTCAAATTAGAAATGTTTTGGTATGGCAGAAAGCCTAAAATAAGAGAGTGAAGTGGGAGGAGCGCGGAGCGACATCCATCTACTCCGAGCGCTGGCGGGCAACTGAAGGAGCCCGGCTCCTGAGGGAGGAGGCCCCTCCCAGCGTGAGTGAGGCTCGCCCAGCGAGGTGGCGCATGGACTCGCCCACGGGGGAGTCCACTCTCATTAAATGTAGAGGACAGATAGAGATTGGAGACAAAGATGTTGTATGATTAATTTTGTTTATGTGTTAAAAAGGGAAACAATTTATTGGAATGCAAATGGGTTGCAGGTTTGTCTTTGGGGAAGAAGTTGCTGAGGACTTGGAAGCCAGCACAGAGGGAGTGGTTGATGAGACTCCAAGGCAGGGGAGGAGAGGACCCCGAGCTATGAAGAAGCAGTGAGGAGGAGTGTCACGTGCTTCTGCAGAGGTGGTGAAGTGCCACAGTTATTCGAGGAAATTTATGGTGCAGCAGCCAGGAGAGCTGTGGATGACCCTAGTAGGAGTAGGGAGGCACCATAGTTGTTCAAGGAATCTTCATGGTAGCAGCCTGGAGGAGCTGCAGAGGATCCTGGTGTTTAAGCCCTGAGGAACCTGAAGTTGTCAGGGTAGTGAAGTAGTTCTAAATGATCACTTGTATGGAGGTGAGAGTGTTTGTCATTAGCGTGAACGACGCAGTGAGAGGTGAGTGATCGTTTGCCATTTATGTGCCAAGAAGTGTATATTGAAGTTTAGAGCTACAGACGTAGGCAGGAGTACCTACAGATATATATGTGTTCTAAGACTGATAGAATGGTCAATTGATTCGTTGTGTGGCACGGATCGTTTATACTGATATATATATATGTATGTTATTGCTTTCAAATGCTGATTTGCCTTATATGTGTTTATAGGTATATATATATGTATACATTCTCTTGATGGTAGTGTAACATTATATTGTAAGACTTAATCTACTTGAGGAGGTTGATAATATTAGGTAATACCAAGAGATAGGATACCACTTAGCAAGCTGAGGATAGAGTTCTGATGGTGTTAGAGTGCAACCTGATTATAATAGTACAGAGTATAGGATTCATCATTATTATTATATGTATGCGTGTATTGTTATGTACTTCGTCCAGTAAATGTACCCAAATTTGCTGGTGTTTGCACTTGTCCCAGTGAGGCTTCCCAGGAAACAGAAAAAGAAGGAGAGAGAGAGCAAGAAACAGGAACCACTGCTGTGGACAGGGTAAGACAGAAGTCTAGTAAGACAAAGGGGATTGAGGAGGTCATATTCCATAAGGAGAGAGTGGGGAGTCACAGCGGCTCGAGTGGGTGTGTGCACGTGACAACAAGGCTGCGTGTTGGAGCCGCATCCCCTAAACGTGTGACGTTGAGCCCTCTCCAAGAGCCAGAAGTGCCTAGTGTGATCTCCTAGTGAAATATGAGTTTGTCGAGTTGTGGGTGGGTGGTCCGTCAGCGGTAACACCACCAAATCCACCACCGCAACAAAATTGGGGGCCTGTCCCGGAGAGTGAACTGACACACCCACACCCTGTCCAAGAGTGGATTTGTACACCTTGTTGAAATAGGTATACTGTGTGACCGCAGGTGTGTATATTCTCTCTTGGGAAGACTCACAGGACAAGATGGATAAGGTGCAAGCATTTGTGAATCAGGCAAGCCTGAGGACTTGGAAGGTTGCACGAGGGATCAATTGAAACAAATAGCAGAAAATGTGGCTTTAGGTTGAAAGCATCTAAAGTGGCTGGGATGAAGGATGAGATCCTTAGGCAGTAAGAGCCAAAGCGAAGCGGCAGAGCTAGGAGCCCAGAGAGGAGCTGAAAGTGGAAAGGGGATGATGGGCTGGATGAAGTGAGATCCCAGGGATCGAGTAGGAGCAGCAAGAGTAGCCGCAGTAGCAGGAGTAGCCGAATAGGAGTTTGGAGAGATTCCAGTTAGAGCTCCAGATGCAGCGAGAGGACAAGGAGAGGCAGTTCCACCTGGAAAAGATGAAAATTAGAGAAACTCAGATGAAAAATGAGGGCAGAGAGAGAAAACAGAGTAAGGGAACTGGAGTTGGAACAGGAGACCAGAAAAAAGAGGAAAGCAAGACTAGAGGTGGAAAAAGAAAAAGAGAGAACAAAACAAATGCAAATAGAAGCGAATAGAACCTTGGCTGAGCAAAGGATCGAACATGGGTGCCAGAGAGCACCACCCAGGTATCACGCTCACCAGATGTTAGGGTTAGGGAGAAGGACATTCCCTTGTTTGTTCCAGAAGAGGCTGAGAGTTTTTTCGAGCACTTTGAGAAGGTGGCCAGCATCAAGGAATGGCCACAGGAGGAATGGGCCCAGCTGGTCCAGTTAAGATTGACCGGTGCAGCCAGAGAGGCTTACACCCAACTGTCTCTAGAAGAGTGCCAGGATTATGCCACAGTAAAGAGCAGATATTGCGCTCGTTCCAGTTAACCCCAGAAGCTTATAGGAAGCGTTTCAGAGAGATGATCAAAGTTGGAGCATGTACGTTTGCTGAGACAGCAAGGGATCTGGAAAGACGATTCCAGAAGTGGATTGAAGCTGCTGGAGTTGGATCTTACGCTGACCTGAAGCAATTGATGGTCATGGAGAAGTTCTTGGAGATGATGCATCCCGAAACAAAGTTCAAGATCCAAGAAGCAGGGATAAAGGAGGGAGAAGATGCCGCAGATAGGGCGGACATGATTACGGAAGCATATAAGAGCTTGAGGGAGAACAGAGTGAAGAATGAGTGAGACGCAACAATGGCAGATCCAGTGGAGCCTGGGGAGGAAGAAATATGAAAAGACCAGAAGAGTCTGGGGTGAGAAGAATTTTGATAAATGGGCGATAAACGTAAGTACCCTAAAACTCAGAAGAGTAGGTCGCGCACTTCGTCTGAAAGTGAAGATGAAGAGCTAAACGAGAAACAAATCATTATCCAGAAATCAAGAGTCCAGTAAAGCCCCACAGAGTGCAAGTAGTGTACCTGGCCGAGAGAACTCTCATGCGAGTGGACAAAGTCAGAACTACTCTGGTACATATAGAAGAAACTTTTCCCAGGTGGAGTTACAACTGTAACGGATTGGGTCACGTGATGCGAGATTGTCGGCAGGGCAAGAGAATTGTGACCCTGGCCATGTGTGACCCCCCAAAGTAAATATACTAATGTGTTCCGAGACAAACCACATGGTGTGAACTTAGTGAACGAGAGGTATAGGCCGTTCATAAGTAAAGGTTGGATCAGTATAGGAGGCCAACCTGAGGTAGAAGTGGTATCTTAAGAGATACCGGAGCTAATCAGAGCGTGATTGCGAGAAGCCTGATTGGGAATGATCGACAGTTAGCTGGCAGGAGAAAGATGAAAGTATATGGGTTATGTCTAAGAGTGACATGCCCGTTTGTACTGTCCAGCTAAGGTCGGCGGAATATGTGTCGCGCGGAGGTGATGTTGGGAGTGTGCCCCGACATACCTGTTCCAGGAGTCCAAATGATCCGGGGAATGACTTGGGCGGGACAAAGGTGTTGCCAAGAGTCATAGCGGAGACTGTGCAGAGGAGTGCCCAGAAGGCACGGCACGGGTGGGACACCGCTGAGAGTGTGAACCTGACTGACATCCGAGGAGATGAGTCAGGAGACCGCCAAGCCATTGAGTACCCTGTCTCGTAGTGATGAAGGCAGAGGTAGCCGACGAGGAAGACGCTGGAGAAGATGAGACAGTGTCTATTCAGCCGGTAGAAGATATCGACGTAGATATAGCATGGCTGTTTGATGAAGGTCCAGCTCAGGAAGATGAAGTCTCGGTGAGGCCAAAAGTGAAGATGGCCCAGCCGAAGAAAAATCATGCGAAGAGAGCGAACCTGAGTAGACCCCAGCCTACTGAAACT
>WNGS01028254.1:67139-78296 GCA_020271785.1 Procambarus virginalis | reverse complement strand
GTACATAAAAGTAAGACCATTTTGGTTGGCCACTTAGTCGAGCTTCATTGACAACAAGAAGACGACAACTTGTCCTTGCCCGAAACGCTGTGCATAATAGTGGCTTTAAGCATTGTATGTACTGTGCTTCAATCTATAAATCCAACAATAGTTTGTATCTCACCTGTATGTATGTACTTTATCTGAATAAACATTTGATTTGATTTGAACTAGTGCAACAGCTGCGTCACTTTAAACCTCTGCAGTACTCTCTATGACAACAGTTACATGTTTGAGGCACAGTCAGTTCACCACATGCAAGTTCTGCCCTGCAAATAGCTTTAGCTTCACCCTGTAGCAGTCTGAATGTCACCTTAGACTAAAGAAAGTATGCAGCAAATATTGCATCCTGACCCTATATTTAGGGTTCAAAATAAACTGATGATGGAAAACAGAGAGAAAGTGAGTGATAGGCAAGACCTAAATGTAGTTAAATTTTCATCAACTTATGGATCTCTTAAATATAATTAATGAATGACACATAAAATTGCAAATTATAGTTGAATCTCTATTTTTTATCTTGCTACTGACAACGTACATAACAATGCTTGCTTACATATTAGGCACAAGTTTCCACATTAACTGTGGTTTAAAGTTAGTCTTCAGGCTATCAAAAGTTGCAATTTACCCTGGAACGCTGGTGTCTGTGTCATAAGCTGTTCCATGACAGTTGTGAGGAGAGTGGTGGCAGTGGTGTCGTCTCGGTGCAACGAGAGGGCTTTGTGCAGCGCGACCACGGCCGCTTCATAGTCTCCCAGGAGAGACTGGACGAGACCCAAGGCTGAGTAGGTTGATGATACACCGGGACACAGCCGCAGTGCCTGAAAGTAAGAGACCAAAAATGCATCAGAGTATGTGACTCATACACGTGCCACACTGCTGGGCTGAAGCACACTGCCGCTGGCATGTACTCTGTCAGTGCCCGAATATTGCCAGAATTCCTCATCCCATCATGGTCAAAGTATGTTACATACAATTTTTTTTTTTTTTTTGCCTTCTGTGACCAGAGAATGCATTTTAACAATATAAGAAGAAAAAGAATTGGGGTGGATATTTTTTTGTCTGTCCACTGGGGGCTTGCCATATTCAATAGCAGCAGATTGGTTAAGCTCAGGGCAGCTACTGAAAAATATTTCCAAAAGTATCATGAAAAATACATATAGATATAAGATGCATGAAAAGAAACTGAAAAGAACAACATGCAAGCAGACATAAGATTCATTAAAAGAACTGAGCTAGTTCACAAAACTTTAAACCATTTATATATATTACCTGTTGATGAAAGTGAAGGGCCTCTTCATATTTCTGCAGTTTGCGGCAGATATGCGCCAAGTTATTTAACAAGACGGCCCATTTCTCTGGCACAACCACAACACCACTCTCCTCTACTAGTGCCACTGCCCGCCGCAGGTATACTTCTGCCGACGTGTATCTGTCGGCATCAAATGTTCTCGTCACACAACACCACAGTTGCCCCTTTAGTATCAATGCTTGCTCTAAAAACACTACCATCCATAAACATCATCTTTGCATACTTGTTCTATAAATATTAGTTTATGCAGAAGGACTTGATGCCACTGTCCAATCCTAGATAACATTGTGCACAAAGAAATAATTCAATACTACACAGGATAATGCACACACAAATCCCAATAACGTGATATATCAAATGAACAAATCCACGAGTGCCTTGATGAGGGTTTGAACCTTTGGATGTTGCCAGACCCACAGAGGGTAATAGTACTGCTTCTAAGAGCACATGTCCTTATTAACAACCACCACCAACCCACAGAGGGTAATAGTACTGCTTCTAAGAGCACATGTCCTTATTAACAACCACCACCAATTTCCTAAGCTTCACTTTGAAGTTGATATTTTGAAGAAAGTTTTTCCAGCACAAGTAAGTCTTGTACAATTTTTGGGTATAAACTAAATTTCATCTCTAGCCAGCTGTGCAATATTCATTACGTATTTACATTCACTAACAGTTATTGTATTTAAAGGTGAATGCAATGGGTAAGATCCCACAACACCTGCCTGTGGTGACCATGTTCTCCGTATAACAAGAGGGGTTATGACACCTGTGGTGACCATGTTCTCCGTATAACAAGAGGGTTATGACACCTGTGGTGACCATGTTCTCCGTATAACAAGAGGGTTATGACACCTGTGGTGACCATGTTCTCCGTATAACAAGAGGGTTATGACACCTGTGGTGACCATGTTCTCCGTATAACAAGAGGGTTATGACACCTGTGGTGACCATGTTCTCTGTATAACAAGAGGGGTTATGACACCTGTGGTGACCATGTTCTCCGTGTAACAAGAGGGTTATGACACCTGTGGTGACCATGTTCTCCGTATAACAAGAGGGTTATGACACCTGTGGTGACCGTGTTCTCCGTATAACAAGAGGGGTTATGACACCTGTGGTGACTGTGTTCTCCGTATAACAAGAGGGGTTATGACACCTGTGGTGACTGTGTTCTCCGTATAACAAGAGGGTTATGACACCTGCGGTGACCATGTTCTCCGTATAACAAGAGGGGTTATGACACCTGTGGTGACCGTGTTCTCCGTATAACAAGAGGGTTATGACACCTGTGGTGACCATGTTCTCCGTATAACAAGAGGGGTTATGACACCTGTGGTGACCATGTTCTCCGTATAACAAGAGGGGTTATGACACCTGTGGTGACCATGTTCTCCGTATAACAAGAGGGGTTATGACACCTGTGGTGACCATGTTCTCCGTATAACAAGAGGGGTTATGACACCTGTGGTGACTGTGTTCTCCATGTAACAAGAGGGGTTATGACACCTGTGGTGACTGTGTTCTCCGTGTAACAAGAGGGGTTATGACACCTGTGGTGACCATGTTCTCCGTGTAAAGAGAGGGGGTCACAGAGAGAGAGAGAGGGGTCACCACAGATGTTGTGACCTCTCTCTTTAGACCGAGAACAAACAAGAAGTACCAGTTGGTCTAGTGCTTCTTGTATGGTTCTATCCTGCATTTCCTTCTGTATCTTTCACTCCAGTATGTTGTTAACCACTGAGGCACCTGGGGCTAACTCAACACCAACAGACGCAGTGCTGCAGCTGGGACAAGGCTGCCGGAGACAAGCAAAATGACGTCAACCGGGAGTCCTAATCCAGGCCATAATCACCTAAACCGAGATTTCTGCCAACCCACAAGGAACCCCAAACTAAACAAGCTGGGAAAGAACAAGATCCCTGGCTAGCAAACATACAAACCGACTGGGAGCCCACACAAGCCAACCGACGAGGTAGTACAAAACTCGAACACTTAGGAAATGAAGACTGGTCACCAAAACTCGAATCAAGTATGTGAAAACATGAGGAGCCAAAATGAGTCCAAACAGAACCCGGAAACGGTAAGCCTGACGCCCCTCGACAAACCATACCCAATCCCTAAACCCCACACAGATTGGCAAGCACCAGTAAATATCCGGGAGGTCCAGGGACAACATCTCGACATCGACCTCAAGAGCAAGTCAGACCTGGAACAGAGAGTTTATCTGGAAAGAGGGGCAAGGAATAAACCAGTTCAACTGTGAAAGATCGAGAATGAGCCAGAGATTAAAAGAATTCCGTTCCGGGACCGGAAAAAACTGAAAGCCACCGAAGAGACGTGGTCGTTATGTTCGCACCTTAAGTCCCCCTGCAGATGATGACCCAACGGAGATGTGGAGAGGAGGCCACACTGGGCAGCCCCAAAACCAAGAAAGGAGGAGGACCAACAAACTTCACCAAAGGGTAACAGAAACAACCTGAAAAGCCCAGGCAAGCCAGGTTAGCTGCCCCCCAACTGTCCCATCAACAGGGCGAACCGTAAAAGGGCCAGCACAAATCCCAAGATGCTGCCTGAGAAGCAAAAAGAGGAAGCAGTCACAGGAAGCACCAGCGACCCAGCCACTGCCTCTATCGATGGCCAACTTTGACCAACACCAATTGCAGCCTGTGCCCGCCTAGACCACTTTGCGAAATACAAAGACAGTTCGGAAGAGGCCGACAAAAAGAAGCAACAGAGGACAAACTGAGCCATGCATCCTCAGGAAAGAGAAACTGAGAAAAAGGCAAGGCAGAAGGAGGGCAAGGCCCCATGCCAAGAATTTAAAGAAAGCCTGCAACATGTGAGTTGCACAGAGAAGAACGTGAGCATTGTATCCCACGGAATATGAACATACAGCTTAGGTAGAGCAGCTGACGACACCATGGCTGAGGTTAAAACCCCAGCAAGAGGACTACTTCCAAGCACATCCATGTCCTTCATGAGTCAAGCAGAATGCAGCTCAATGAGACCAAGAAAATGCATGACACAACCCAATTGCTAACAGGCACACATATCACCTATCACAAGTGATGTCAACTGCAAAAAAAGTTACGCATAAAGCTGAAGCACTCCAACATCCCAGGAAAGGTAGGGCAAACAGGCATTAAGGGACCCTAAAGGGAGGCCCCCAAAACACCCGAAACACATTCACAATCTCGCACCACTAAAGTGAACAGGTTTAGCAAAAACCGTGCAAGGATTCAGGAAAACAAAGGGGAATCTTCTAGCCAGGATGACACCGGAACCTCATAACGCACCCAAAGGTGGAAAAGAGGATCCGAACTGGAGAGGCTGGGTCCAGGCGACGCAAGAGCCGGGTCATGCAGGAGGTATGTACAAAGAGCCTTACAAGCCCCTGAAAGGGGGCACCCATGAAGAAGGAAGCCTCTGGAAACATACCCCAGTGGTACCCAAAGGCACCCAGGCACCCAGAAGAGAACTCAGGGAGGGGGGGGGGGGAGCCTCACTCAAATCCAACTCATACAGGGAAGGAGGGGAATGAAAACCTAACTCCCTACAACCAAAGACCCTCCACAGAAGGCACTAGGAACCACAAAGGTTCAAAGGAGACACACGGCCCCAATTACAATTCTTCCTGCATTTCCTTGAGAGGGGCCTAGGTTCTGGCTCGTGGTCCCCGGTAGGCATAAGGACTCCTGTGACTGAAGACCCCAAACTAATATAGCACTATATCAGTGCAGATAGCTTCAGGGAGCCGACAGGGCTCCTTACAGAAACAGAATGCAGAAGTTGTATACATAGACTTTGTAAAGGCATTTGATAAATGTGACCATGGAGTGACAACCCACAAAATGAGGTCAGTAGGAATAACAGATAAAGTAGGGCGATGGATATTCAATTTTCTGTCAAACCAAATGCAAAAAGTAACAGTCAACCATATAAAATTGAGTCAAAGCATAGTTAAAAGTTCTGTACCTCAAGGTACAGTCATTACATCACTGCTTTTCCTTATTCTCATATCCGATATAGACAAAAATACAAATTAAAGCTTCGTGTCATCTTATGCAGACGATACAAAAAATTCAGCATGAAAATTACTTCTGTAGTAGACATTGAAAAGTTACAGTCTGACCAAACACAAAAACACACAGAACTTACACTAACGTGTTATATATCAGTGAGAAAATCCACCAGGGCTGTGAGGTGGCGCGAACCTACAACCCCGGCATTGCCAGTCACGTACTCTACCACTGTACCACCGCTGACTAGTCAAAGTCATACAACCAGATCTCTACTGAGATCACAGGAAGTCTGGAGGCCCCTACTGAGATCACAGGAAGTCTGGAGGCCCCTACTGAAGCCAGTGCAAGTGTTTACGTGTGAGCCACAAGCAGTCGGGTGGAGGGGCAGAGTGGCCCTACACCACAACTTCACAAACACAGACAAATCACATTAACGTGATATATTTTGTTCACAGTCTGACCTCCTGTATTGACAACCGCACCCAAACTTGTCCAATCATGTTGACAACAATGAGTGCACCTTATATTAGTACAGTACAAATAAAGTATGTATCCCTCTAGTAATAACTCTGATAAAGATTATAGCGCTTGCTCCCAATTACTAAAGACTATGAACTCAATATTGTTTTAACATTAATAATAATGATTTGACTCACTCCTGGTTACTAGAAGCTACGACTCCAAGTTCATGTAAAACAAAGGGATCATCTGGTGCTATTTCTAAAGCCTCCTTGAAAAACTTTTCTGCAAACTTAGGGTTGTTAGTAAGTCCGTACTCCATGCCAATGTACAGTAACGGAAGATGACAGCCTTTCATAAGCTGTGCTGCCTTGAAGTATGCAGCCATCGCTTGGTCGTGCTCATTCTCGGCTGCAAATGAGTGCCCGTATGCTATCCACGCTGGACCAAACACTCTGTCCAGTGCCGTTGCCTTGCTCAAGTACCTGCGTGCCTGTTCATTTTTGCCTACAAACAAAATATAAATACACAGTGTCAAGGTTAAGGTACAAATTAATTATTAAGCATTGGTATAGGCAGTTGAGCATACTGAATAAAAATATATATATTTCAGAGCAGACAAAATTATATTACTATACCTATAAGATAATAATAACAGCCAACAGCAAACCAAGCGAGTGCACTTTCAGGATACAGATCCACCAACTTATGAGCCAGCAGAAACAATGCTGCAAAACAATGAGCATGTTAATGAATAATAATACACACATACATACATAAATACATACTGTACATTCATATATACATAGAGGAGCTAGCGGCTGAGTAGATAGCGCTTGGGGCTCATAGTCCTAACAGTCTGGGTTCGATTCTTGAAGCAGGCAGAAACAGAAAAGCAGGGGTTCTTTCATCCTGATGCACCTGTTCACCTAGCAGTAATTAAGCACCTGGGAGTTAGACAGCTGCTTCAGGCTGCTTCCTGGGGATGCGTGTGGGCATGTGTTAGAGAGAAATATGTGTAGCAGATATAACAGGAAAAATAGAGTGGTTAGAAAAGTTAGTACAGAATCCAAGAGCAGATAGCTCGATTCTTTAGACACAAATAGTAAATACATACATACATACATACATACATGTACATACATACATATATATGTATGTTAGAGGAGTGGGAACATGGAATGAACTTAAGGAGCAGGTTGTGGAAGCAAACTGGTCATAATTATAAAACTAGATATGAAAGGGAAATAGGACAAGTGTCCTTGCTATAAACAACTGGCAGCTAGAAAGGTGTGGTCCAAGAGCCAACACTCGATCCTGCAGGCACAAATAGGTGAGTACATATATACATAAACAATCTACCAGAAGGAATACAGAATTATAAGAACATGTTTGCGGATGATCCTAAGATACTGGGGAAGACAGGAGACGCAGACGATTGTAATGCCCTTCAAACTGATCTAGATAAAATAAGTGTTTGGAGCGTCAAATGGCAAATGGAATTCAATGTGAATAAATGCCATGTTATGGAATGCAAAATGGGAGAAAATAGACCACACACACAACTTACAGACTATGTGGAAAGGAATTACAGAACTTTAATAAAGAACAAGACCTAGGGGTGGTTTTGGATAGTAAACTGTCGCCAGAGGAACACAAAGAACATTGTGAGAGGAGCGAATGCGTTGCTTTCTGACTTCAGACTTGCTTTTAATTATATGGATGGTGAAATACTAAAGAAACTGTTCATGGCTTTTGTGAGACCAAAATTTGGATATGCAGCAGTTGTATGGTGCCCAAATCTCAAGAAGCACATAAATAAACTGGAAAAGGTGCAATGGCATGCTACGAAATAGCTTCCAGAACTGAAAAATGCGAGTTACAAGGCGAGACTAAAGGCATTAAACATGCCAAAACTAGAAGATAGAAGAAAAAGAAGTGATATGATCACCACTTATAAAATACTGTACAGTACTAACAGGAATGGACTAAATTGACAAAGAGGATTTCCTGAAACCAGCAACTTTATGAACAAGAGGTCATAGATTCAAGCTGAGCAGACAAATGTGCCGAAAAATATTAGAACGTTTTCATTTGCAAAGAGAGTGGTAGACGGTTGGAACAAGCTAAGTGAGAAGGTGGTGGAGGCCAAAACCGTCAGTAGTTTCATAAGTGTTATATGACAAAGAGTACGGGGAAGACAGGACACCACGAGCATAGCTCTCATCCTGTAACTACACTTGGGTAATTACACAAATACTGTACATACATACATACATACATACATACATACATACATACATACATACATGTATGTAAGATACCACTTATCTAAGACCAATCCTGGAGTATGCAGCTCCAGCCTGGAGTCCATACCTAGTTAAACACAAGACAAAGTTAGAGAAAATTCAGTGGTATGCCACCAGGCTCGTCCCGGAACTGAGAGGATTGAGCTACGAGGAAAGGCTAAAGGAGCTGAACCTCACATCCCTGGAAAACAGAAGAGTAAGGGGAGACATGATAACCACCTACAAAATTCTCAGGGAAATTGACAGGGTGGACAAAGACAAACTCTTCAGCACGGGTGGGACACGAACAAGGGGACACAGGTGGAAACTTAGTACCCAGATGAGCCACAGAGACGTTAGAAAGAATTTTTTCAGTGTTAGAGTAGTTAATAAATGGAATGCACTAGGAAGTGATGTGGTGGAGGCTGACTCCATACACAGTTTCAAATGTAGATATGATAGAGCCCAGTAGGCTCAGGAACCTGTACACCAGTTGATTGATAGTTGAGAGGCGGACCAAAGAGCCAAAGCTCAACCCCCGCAAGCACAATTAGGCGAGTACAATTAGGTGAGTACATACATACATACATACATACATACATACATACATACATACATACATACATACATACATACATACATACATACATTACATACATACATACATATATATATACTGCATGTTGTACCTAGTAGCCAGAATGCACTTCTTGGCCTATTATGCAAGGTCCATTTTGCCTAATAGGCTGAGTGATTTTCTTTATTTTAAATAAAGTGTTTCCAATTAGTTTATTTGAATTATATTTATTATAATATATTAAGAACATAAATTACTGACGTAGTTGTGTTAGTTTAGGTTAGGTTTAGATAGGTTAGGTTAGGTTAGGTTCGGTCATATATCTACGATAGTTTTAACTCAAATTTAAACAAAATAACTCATATATAATGAAATGGGTAGTTTTATCATTTCATAAGAAAAAATAGGAAAATATATATATATATATATGTCGTACCTAGTAGCCAGAACGCACTTCTCAGCCTACTATGCAAGGCCCAATTTGCCTAATTAACCAAGTTTTCATGAATTAATTGTTTTCGACTGCCTAACCTACCTAACCTAACTTTTTCGGCTACCTAACCTAACCTATAAAGATAGGTTAGGTTAGGTAGGTTGGTTAGGTTCGGTCATATATCTACGTTAGTTTTAACTCCAATAAAATAAATTGACCTCATACATAATGAAATGGGTAGCTTATCATTCATAAGAAAAAAAATAGAGGAAATATATTAATTCAGGACAACTTGGCTTATTAGGCAAATCGGACCTTGCATAGTAGGCTGAGAAGTGCGTTCTGGCTACTAGGTACGACATATTATATATATATATATAATATATATATATATATATATATATAGATCTATATATATATATATATATATAAATAAATAAATAAATAAAACTAGCTGAACAATTATGTGTCCAATGAGCCAGGGACACCTAGGATTACAATTATTTTTCTGGCTCTAACCAGAAATGCCAATAATCTCAAGATAACCATCTCAAGATATCCTTATGCATCATCCAGGAATCTTAAACATTGTAACATAGAGAGTGCTAATGACTTATTTCTGTATTTGGTATACCATCACTCTAAGGATTATAATGTATGGTAATAACCATTTGCAGGTTTGAGTCATGTAACTAGATAATATTTAATGCATCACATTATTTTGCTTGTCATAATTATTGTTCAAATTGTATCCCTTGTTGATTGTCCTGGCTTCCAGGACATGCAGGCATCTTGCTTGATGCATGCATCAAGCAAGATGCTGAGAGACAGTCTGTAATCAAGTGACAGCGAGGGACGGATTGCAGCAGCATCCGTCCCTCGCTGTCACTTGTCGCTCGATACTATCCATGGTGAACTGGATGCCTTTGATGTTGTTCGCCTTATGCGCATTGGCATCCTTAGTGATATTTAGCGCCTTTTGATATTCCACACTTTTGACAGTGCTTGGTGCCTTCTTTTGATAGTTGCTTGTTTATTTGCTTGTCATAATACTGCACAGTTACCAACATGTCCATCAAACACTACAAAGAGAACCCAGGAGACACCAGAACTTGCATCATAGCTGCCAAGTAAGACAGAAAGGAGGAGCGAGACCTTACACATGATAGTGACGTAGGGTGGAGGATGCCACAGAGCTAATCCTTATCATTAGCTGCCTTAAACACTTAGATAAACATTAATGATGAACCATAAGTTTCAATTCCTTTTTCACTTTTTCTTGGGGGGAATTCAGTATGTCTCATTAAGGTGGGAATTGTTTAAAGCATCTGTGATCATGGGGAAGAAAACACTGCACAACGGAAGGAAAAGCCACCTTGATGTTTCAAACTTTTTTGTTATAGAAAATTGAGGAAAGCTAATAAGTATTTGATGGCAGAGATTATGCATGGGCACTTGTGATTCAGATTGAGGAGACGTTTATGGCATCCAGTTCATAGAATGGTTTTAAGTATGCTACAGGGATATGATCACGTGTAATTGATCATGTAACGTGTAAATGTGTATACCTTACACATCTTTTCAGAGTACTGAAGAAAGATCCGTACCACACGGGATGTTTGCCAATCCATGTTTCTTGTTTGGTGGAACTCAAGCAGTCCAATAGTAAGTGTTCAGAGCTAAACATTCTTTCAGAAGATAACGTCATGGAGCACTGGGGCTCGCCCAGAAATATATTTACGGATTTATAAAAACTTGACAAGTGTTGGCACAGTGCAGTCTGTAATCTGAACATCTGTAACCTAAACTGTGCCACTTTCAAAATACAGTACAGTAATGATATGTTTCAGGCACTTTCAGCTATAGTATTATATGATAGATTAAAAGAAAACTTGAAGAATCAGAGTTTATATTGCAAAAACATTTACAGTAATACATTGAAAGTTTGAGTGTATAATAGTGATTTAAGCTACTGCAAATATGATTCGTTATTTGTTTAAACAGTAAACTGTAGTAATAAAAAA
>WNGS01028254.1:18909-65112 GCA_020271785.1 Procambarus virginalis | reverse complement strand
CCACTCAAGCGTGCGGGACTGACAATGTATGCCAGCCCCCAGCAAAAAGATAGCACAGTCTGCCAACCAGGATGACTCCAGAACCTTGTAATGCACCCAGTAAGGAAAGGAAGAACCAAACTCAAAAGAACCAGGATCCATTATTGAGGCGTAATCTGGGTAGCGCAGGAGGTAAGCCACAATGTTTATGCGAGTATGTTAGTGTGAGAAGAGCAGCTGAGAAAAGGTATGAAAATGATATAGCTAACAAAGCCAAGACCGAACCAAAACTACTACACAGTCACATCAGGAGGAAGACAACAGTGAAGGAACAGGTGATGAAACTTAGGGTGGGGGAGGACAGGTAAACAGAGAATGACAAAGAGGTGTGTGAGGAACTCAACAAAAGGTTCCAGGTCTTTACAATAGAACAAGGAGAAGTCACGGCGCTAGGAGAGGTGGCAGCAAACCAGGCGACCTTGGAAAGGTTCGAAATTACAAGTGATGAGGTCAAGAAGCACCTATTAGAGCTGGACATGAGAAAAGCTGTACGGCCGGACGGAATCTCACCATGGGTATTGAAAGAGTGTTCAAGAGCACTTTGTTTGCCACTCTCCATAGTGTATAGTAGGTCACTGGAAACGGGAGACCTACCAGAAATATGGAAGACGGCTAATGTAGTCCCAATATACAAAAAGGGTGACAGACAAGAGGCACTGAACTACAGGCCAGTGTCCTGTAGTTCAGTTCAGTGCTTAACTTGTATACCATGCAAGGTGATGGAGAAGATTGTGAAAAAAAAACTAGTAACATATCTGGAGAGACGATACTTCGTGACAACCCATCAACATGGGTTCAGGGAGGGTAAATCTTGCCTTACAGGCTTAATAGAATTCTATGATCAGGTGACAAAGATTAAGCAAGAAAGAGGAGGATGGGCGGACTGCATTTTTTAGACTGTCGGAAAGCCTTTGACACAGTACCCCATAAAAGGTTGATGCATAAGCTGGAGACACAGGCAGGAGTAACTGGTAGGGCTCTCCAGTGGATAAGGGAGTACCTAAGCAATAGGAAACAGAGAGTTACAGCGAGGGGTGAGACCTCAGACTGGCATGAAGTCACCAGTGGAGTCCCACAGGGCTCTGTACTTGGACCTATCCTGTTTCTGATATATGTAAATGATCTCCCAGAGGGTATAGACTCATTCCTCTCAATGTTTGCTGACGACACCAAAATTATGAGAAGGATTAAGATAGAGGAGGACAGCTTGAGGCTTCAAGAAGACGTGGACAAGCTGCAGGAATGGTCGAACAAGTGGTTGTTAGAGTTTAACCCAAGCAAATGTAATGTAATGAAGATAGGGGTAGGAAGCAAGACACCAGATACATGGTATCATTTGAGAGACGAAATACTTCAGGAGTCAGAGAGAAAGACCTGGGGGTTGGTATCACGCCAGACCTGTCCCCTGAAGCTCATATCAAGAGGATAACATCAGCGGCATATGCCAGGTTGGCTAACATAAGAACGGCATTTAGAAACTTGTGTAAGGAATCTTTTAGAACAATATATACCACATATGTCAGACCAATCCTGGAGTATGCGGCTCCAGCATGGAGTCCATTGTGGGGTGTTTTCTTTTTTGCTTTCACGACTGCAATGCGTACGTCGCCAATGTACATGTGGCAGACGCTTCACGAAACTGTCAGAATTAGCAGAATATAAAATACGAGAGCAACAGTACAGGGCCTGGGAGCAAGGTCGAGCTAGAGTCCTTGTGGGTCTCTTCTCAGACTAGCCTCACCTGGTCCCGCTCCACGTTGATCGTTGGAATCTCCTCAATGATGTAACACTTTAAGGGACTCCTAGGGTCCTCATCACATTTATAGATTAGTGAATATAGGCAACTCGGTGTTGAAGACACTTAAGAGCTGAAGGCTTGAGTAATTGATTGGCAGTATTCAGAAGTGGTTCAACGGAAACACCGCATAAAGCTTAACAGTAGTTTATTTACTAACTTAACCACTAATACACAGGGTGCTTGATTTACTTTAGATTGGCGTCAGCAAAGCTATGGTTGCATTAGCGAGACTCTTGACGTCTGGCTAATCGACTCGTATCCACTCGTGGAGAAACACCTAACTTAACACAGTTGACAGCCAATCATTAACACGGCAACCTAACTGCCGGTATGCAAAGGGATCACAAGAGTTCCAACCGGATACTCGGTAATGATGATATGCAATAAACACAATGGCACTGTCAATGGGACAGGCAATAACATGCACAATAATAATCACACAATAACTAAATGTGTGGTGTATGTGAAACTCACATTCACAGACGAATGAAATGACGTGATACCACACAGATAAACACGCATTCACCGTCGATTCACCTATAACCTGCGACAGGTATAAGAAGGTGAGAACTGTGGTTGATACCTCAGATCAACACAGACACAATAAACAATGACAAGATCTTGTACTTACAGATAAGGTACCTTTCCTTACTCACTCACTCAGACACGTTTATCCAAGCACAGAGGGTACTCACAGTATCTTGAGATAATTTCGCGATTAGGGCGTGCTGTATGCTTAACAGACTGGCACTGGCAGTGCGTAAGGTGGTGACGTCACGTAGGAGTGAGGGCGGCGGTGGGCGCTCGAGGTACTGAGGTACAGAGGTACACGCTCGGGACGAGTGGCGGCTGTGGTATACCATGCAGGTACACTTGTGGTAAAGTCACACACAGGTTATTTAGGCGGCGGCACTGCCTTAGTTCACTCTAAGTCACTCACAACAATCTTTGTCACCAGGGGTTACCTGATACCAGTTTGTTTCGCTCTGGAGATTTGTCACTTTAGGCTTCTGAACAATATACTCACTCATGATTCTGGGCGAGTGTGGTATATCACAAAGACGCTGAGTTAACTTGACGGTGAGGAATGGACAGTTATTCAGTCTATTGGCCGATAGACAGAACAGGACCCGTCCTCTTTGCAAGAGATCCCTCACAAGAATGATTTTGCCTGAAGCTCAGGGCGTCTCGTGGGCACACACAAAAGAGTTACAATTGACCAATGGCATTGCAGCAAATGAGTGGGAACCAATCATATTAGCTCATTCGATGAGCAGTAGGAGAGGTGACGTCAAGAACACGTCACGAACACGTCATAGCTGTTATTCACCATTGCGCCGGTTGACCCCAGAGGTCAGACGCTGCTGGCGCCTCCCCTCTCTCACACTCTCCTCCAGGCCATGTACTCATTGACCCTTTGGTGGCAAGTATGCTTAACTCCCTGTATCTACTTCCTGCCTGGACATACGGCGGCCTCCGCATTATGAAAGTGTTCCTGGTTAAGTGAGCATTCTGGAGATACCCAACATGCCAGGTCACTATCCAGGATTAAGAGAGATAGGCTTTGTGCACGAAGATCAGTGCACTGTGCACTGCAATGAGCCATTCAAGTCAGCTGTGGGAGAATCTTGGGAGACATACTCCCACATCCATATCTAGTCAAGCATAAGACTAAACTGGAAAAGTTTCAAAAGTTTGCCACCAGACTAGTACCCGAGCTGAGAGGTATGAGCTATGAGGAGAGACTACGGGAATTAAACCTCACTTCGTTGGAAGACAGAAGAGTTAGGGGGACATGATCTCCACATTCAAGATTCTAAAGGGAATCGACAGGGTAGATAAAGACAGGTTATTTAACACAAGGGGCACACGCACTAGGGGACACAGGTGGAGTGCCCAAATGAGCCACAGAGATATTAGAAAGAACTTTTTTAGTGTCAGAGTGGTTGACAAATGGAATGCATTAGGCAGTGATGTGGTGGAGGCTGACTCCATACACAGTTTCAAGTGTAGATATGATAGAGCTCAGTAGGCTCAGGAACCTATACACCTGTTTACAGGAGTTGTAGCTGATGTGTGGAAAAAGGCTAACATAGTTCCAATTTACAAGAGTGGAAGCAGGGAAGACCCCCTTAATTATAGACCGGTATCATTGACAAGTGTAATAGTCAAAATATTGGAAAAAATAATTAAAACTAAATGGGTAGCACACCTGGAGAGAAATGATATAATATCAGACAGACAGTATGGTTTTCGATCTGGAAGATCCTGTGTATCGAATTTACTCAGTTTTTATGATCGAGCAACAGAGATATTACAGGAAAGAGATGGTTGGGTTGACTGCATCTATCTGGACCTAAAAAAGGCTTTCGACACAGTTCCACATAAGAGGTTGTTCTGGAAACTGGAAAATATTGGAGGGGTGACAGGTAAGCTACTAACATGGATGAAAAACTTTCTGACTGATAGAAAAATGAGGGCTGTGATCAGAGGCAATGTATCGGACTGGAGAAATGTCACAAGTGGAGTACCACAGGGTCCAGTTCTTGCACCAGTGATGTTTATTGTCTACATAAATGATCTACCAGTTGGTATACAGAATTATATGAACATGTTTGCTGATGATGCTAAGATAATAGGAAGGATAAGAAATTTAGATGATTGTCATGCCCTTCAAGAAGACCTGGATAAAATAAGTATATGGAGCACCACTTGGCAAATGGAATTTAATGTTAATAAATGTCATGTTATGGAATGTGGAATAGGAGAACATAGACCCCACACAACCTATATATTATGTGAGAAATCTTTAAAGAACTCTGATAAAGAAAGAGATCTAGGGGTGGTTCTAGATAGAAAACTATCACCTGAAGACCACATAAAGAATATTGTGCAAGGAGCCTATGCTATGCTTTCTAACTTCAGAATTGCTTTTAAATACATGGATGGGGATATACTAAAGAAATTGTTCATGACTTTTGTTAGGCCAAAGCTAGAATATGCAGCGGTTGTTGGTGCCCATATCTTAAGAAGCACATCAACAAACTGGAAAAGGTGCAAAGACATGCTACTAAGTGGCTCCCAGAACTGAAGGGTAAGAGCTACGAGGAAAGGTTAGAAGCATTAAATATGCCAAAACTAGAAGACAGAAGAAAAAGAGGTGATATGATCACTACATACAAAATAGTAACAGGAATTGATAAAATCGACAGGAAAGATTTCCTGAGACCTGGAACTTCAAGAACAAGAGGTCATAGATATAAACTGCTAAACACAGATGCCGAAGAAATATAAGAAAATTCACTTTCGCAAACAGAGTGGTAGACGGTTGGAACAAGTTGGGGGAGAAGGTGGTGGAGGCCAAGACCGTCAGTAGTTTCAAAGCGTTATATGACAAAGAGTGCTGGGAAGACGGGACACCACGAGCGTAGCTCTCATCCTGTAACTACACTTAGGTAATTACACTTAGGTAATTACCTGTTGATTGACAGTTGAGAGGCGAGACCAAGAGCCAGAGCTCAACCCCCGCAAGCACAACTAGGTGAGTACAATGGCCTCCCCGCACGTCATGAGGTGGGATGTGTACCCAGGGGACGCGTACATTGGACCACTGAGCCCCAGTGGGGGTTATCTTGAGATTTCCAGGTCCCTTAGACACACTGCTAAGGAAGCCTAGGCAAGGTACTGCTAACCGGCACCCCAAAGTACCAAACGAACAACTAACTGCTGAACCCCTACGATGTGTACACAAACTCATGCGGGGACCTAAGGAGCACCACCAAGAATACAAATAGATAAGGGTCAACAACACCAAGGGCAAACCCTCCACCAGGCAGAAGAAAACAAAAAGAAAACCCCCCGCACAAGTACAACATCACATGCAGAATAGAGCGGATGCTATTATATGGTGAAAACTAGTTGCACAGTACCTTGCAATGTGATAAAGTGACCAGTGACAAAACTACTTCCTACCCAGAGGCNCTCCCCCCCCCCCACTGTCCCACTTTCTCTTCCCGATCTTAAACACCTCAACTCCTTGCCGGAGCCTGTGCTCCTGCTGGGTGATTTCAATTGTCGTCATGCCCTTTGGGGTGAGTGCTGACAAACACCCGGGGTCGCCTCCTTGACCTTTCATCCTCTCTTCTTCCCTGTCCCTTCTTAATTCTGGTGAGCCCACTCATTTGGACTCTCGGACTCGCTCTCTTTCTTGTCTCAATCTTTTTCTGTGCTCGTCGTCCCTTTCCTAGATTTCGGGTGGCGGGTCCTTGATGACCTCCATGGCAGTGACCATTTTCCTGTCCTTGTTACTTTTTTCTCTTTTCATCCTCCTGTCTCCTTCCCTAGGTGGCGGTTTGCTGAGGCGGACTGGCGCCTCTTTACTCTCCGTGCTACTATTTCCGACCTCTCCATTCTGCCTCTCCCTCGCGCCCTCCTTCTTTTTCATGACACTGTCTTTGACGCTGCCCTCCGCTCTATTCCTCGCTCTTCCTCTCGGGGAACGCGAAAGTGCGTTCCCTGGTGGAATGTGGACTGTGCTCGGGCTGTCCGCTGTAAGCGTGCAGCCTGGAAGAGACATCGCCGCCGGCAGACGGTTGAGTCTTTTCTTTTGTTTCGGAAGGCGAGTGCGGTGGCCCGTAGGACCATCCGTGTGGCTAAACGTGCTTGCTGGAAGTCTTGAAGACTTATGTCTCTACCGTTACGTCCGAAACTCCTCTCCCACTGGTCTGGAAGCGTATCCGCAAGATTGCGGGTAAGTTCGTTCCCGATGTCTCACCGGTCCTTCGCCTCCATGGTGCTCTTGTGGCGGACCCGTTGCAGGTCGCGACCGAACTGGGTTCCCATTTTTCATCTGTTAGTTCTGGTTCTCATCTTCCCCAATCCTTCCTTCTTCGTAAGCCTATTCTTGAATCTCGTCCTTTAAATTTCTGTACTTATCTTCGCCTTCCCTATAATGATCCCTTCTCTCTCTCTGAGCTTCAGTCTGCCCTAGCCCTTTGCGGTTCTACGGCGGCGGGCTCCGATGGCATTCATTATGAAATGCTTCGCCATCTCCCTCCGTGCACGTCTCAGTATTTACTGAGTCTGTACAATCGGGTCTGGGAGTCGTCGTCAGTCCCTGAAGACTGGCTCGATGCTGTTGTCCTCCCTGTTCGGAAACCAGGGTCTCTCGGGTCATCCCCCAAGGACTTCCGCCCTATTGCCCTCACGAGTTGTGTCTGCAAGCTCTTTGAACGTATGGTTAACGTTCGTTTGATGTGGTTCTTAGAACACTATCACCACCTCTCCCCTTCTCAATTTGGTTTTCGCAAGTGCCGCAGCACAACGGATGTCCTGGTGAACTTGGAGGTCTATATTCGTACCTCCGTTGTTGCCGTCCTATTTGACCTGGAAAAGGCTTACGACACTACCTGGCGGTATCATATTCTGTCTCAACTTCATTCTTTTGGCCTTCGTGGGAATCTCCCTCTTCCTCCAGAGCTTCCTCTCTCGTCGTTCCTTTCGCCTGCGGCTTGGTACTACTCTCTCTGCCCCTTTTTGGCAGTATGAGGGTGTACCCCAGGGTAGTGTTCTGAGTACTACTCTTTTTCTAGTTGCCCTCAAGTCTTTCCTCTCTTCCTTCTGGCATCTTCTCTGCTCTCTATGTTGATGATCTTACCCTTTGCTGTCAGGGTGATGATTTGCCTCTCCTTCAACAGCGGCTTCAACTTGCGATTGATGCCGTGTCGTCTTGGGCCACCGATCGTGGCTTCAAGTTCTCTGCGTCTAAGACTTGTGCTATAACTTTTACTCGGAAGCATGTAGTTCTTCGTCCCCCTTTGTCGCTTTATGGTCATCCCCTTGTGTACAGGGATTCCGCTAAGCTTTTGGGGTTAGTCTTTGACACTCGTTTGTCTTGGTCAGCCCATCTCTCTTACCTCCGAGTTGAATGCTCTAAGGCCCTTGACCTCCTTAAGGTTTTGTCTCATACTTCTTGGGGAGCGGATAGGCGCACGCTCCTCTATTTGCACTCCTCTCTCATTCTATCTAAACTCGATTATGGTTGCCCTGCATACTCTTATGCTTCTGCTTCTACTCTTCACCGTCTTGATGCTTTGCACCATACTGGGTTGCGTCTCAGTTCTGGTGCCTTTCGTTCGACTCCCACCCTCAGTTTGTATGTTGACACTGGCTTTCTCTCTCTTTGGGACCGCCGTGAGTAGCTATCTTGCGCGGTCCTTACAACATCCTTCCTCTCGCCTTTGTCATGTTTTAACTTTTACTCCTCCTGTAGCTCCTGTTCCTCTTCATTGTCTCCCTCTTTCTGTCCGGTTATCTCGCTTACAGGATTCTCTTTCTGTTCATATTTCTAATGTTTCTCCTCATATTGTTCCTTCCTTGTCTCCGTGGAGAGTCCCCCTTCCCAAGTTTTGTACGTCCTTGACATGTATTACTAAGGCCTTTACCCCTCCTACGATTCTGAAAAGCCTCTTCCTTGAGCACTTTTCTTCGCACTCCCACTCTATTTCCATCTTCACCGATGGGTCCAAGTCTGCGGACGGTGTTGGCTACTCTGTTGTTTTTCCTGAGCGCACTTATATGTGTCGCCTCCCTTCGGAGGCTAGCGTCTTTACAGTGGAACTTTATGCTATTGTCTATGCTCTCCGTCTCTTGCTTTCTCATTCCTCCTTTGTGGTTGTAGTTGACTCATAGTGCTCTCATGGCTCTAGGGTCCTTTAATCCTGTCCATCCGATGGTCATAGAGATTCAACATTGGCTGTTTCTTATTTCTAGTAAATTTAAATCGGTAGAGTTTTGCTGTGTTCCCAGTCATATTGGTGTTTCTTTCAATGAGCGTGTGGATGCTGCCGCTAAGGAAGCTATCCATTCTTGTCCCATCTGCCGTAAAGGTGTTCCTTATTCTGACTTTTATCCTGTTATTCATTCCTCCATCCTTGTCCGTTGGCAGGGTTGTTGGTCCTCTGTAGTTAGTAACAAGCTGCATACTCTTAAACGTAGTGTGTCCTCGTGGCCTTCCTCCTACCACCGTAACCGGCAGTAGGAGGAAGTACTCGCTTAACCCACGGTCACTTAATGGAGCGCCGCCCTGCTCTTTATTGTCCGAATTGCGTTGTCCCTCTTACAGTTCTGCATGTCCTTGTTGAATGTCCTGACTTCCAGGATGAGCGTGTGTCTTGCTTTCCGACCGCCCCTCGCGGTCACTTGTCCCTCGATAGAATTCTAGGTGAATCGGATACTTTTGATATCGTTCGCCTGATGCGTTTTTGTTCTCGTATTGGCTTTCTTGTTGATATTTAGCGCCCTCTGATTATTTCGCACTTTGATGGTGCTACATAGCCTTCCCGGTTTGGTGCCTTCTTTTGATAATTACCTTACCTTACTAAAGGGTGGGTTGGGTATTGGCATAAAAACACAATACTCCACCATGTGGCTGCCACACGTGTTTTAGCACTCTGCCACAAAATTCAAAGGAGTGCTCCGGCGAGTTTGTACAAAAATTTTATGCATAAAGTGGGTGCAGGGGAACCTAAGAATGTTTGTATGGATGAATGTTCATAAACCGGGGACGGCCTGTATGTTAAAAAAAAAAATACTATTGTAGTACTAATGAAATAATAGAAGCAGTGCTGTATACACACACATCAGTTTGTATCACACTTCCATAGATAAATTATGAGCAGGAAAGAAAGTTATTCCAAGTATGATCTGATGTGTACCGTATGTGATAGTGTATTTAGTACTGCACGTACAGTGAATTTTGACCGATTTACCTTTAAATTGCTTTGAAAAGACAGAATAATGAATCTCGGCCTCGCCACGTTCTATTTCTGGATGTCGGAGTGAAATATAACTGGTAGGTGCATGAACTCGTACAAGACTACACACATCTGCAGTATTGCAGCTTCTTAGACATATCTTCTTATAAGTTTAACTACCTCTTATAGTCTTTTGGGAACAAATTTGATCCAGTCATGCTTGTGTTTGTCAACATTGTGAGATCATAGTAACTGATGACGAGCTCTTACTGTATGAAACTATTTATTTTATTTATAGTTGTATGCACATTATCAGATTATTGTAGTTAAGTGAGGAAGTGTAGAGTTTTATTTGTCAAATTTTATGTAGTTTAGTTGCCAAAAATGCAAATAAAATTGGCTTAAGAATATTTACTAAATTCAGTACCAAAAACCTTCTGTGATTCCTTTGTTATTAAAATGTAAAATGGACAGATTGTTGTATTTTGATTTACCTTAATTGAAGTGTACTCTCCTTTAAATTATTTAATGTGCCAGTGTATTTACTGAGGAAGCCAAAGTATTAACTAATGCATGTGGTCCCCTTAGTGGTGCAAGATGTCCTCCTAGAAAGAATGTTGCATTTCACTTGTATGTGTTACATAAGACCATAAGAACACAAGAGAAGTGTTAAGTCTGCAGACACTAACAATGCTCTCTTCTATCATGTGAGGGATTCTAATCATCCCATTGATTGGTCTTCCACCAAAATAATCTTTCCTGCCTCTACTCTACACAGACGCCGTCTTGTTGAATCGGCTTTAATACACAACATACCCAACATGAACTTGAGTCCTGGCTTTATTGCTGTGGACTCCTCTCTTTCACAATATATACTCAAATGCTCTAATCTTTCTAACAAACGTGACCTAACATAAGCTTACCCTTCCATTTATCTTTCTTTCTCTTTTCTGTTCATTGTCTTCTACGTTCCCTTGCTATCCTGTTCTTATTCCTATTACTATCTCCTCTTTCAGAGGTTTTAATAGGAGCTGCCTCGTATGGCTACATTTATCTTTCTCTCTTCTCCCTTTTCTGTTCATTGTCTTCTACGCTCCCTTGCTATCCTCTTCTTATTCCTATCTCCTTCTCATTCGGTGGTTATAATAGAAGCTGCCTCGTATGGGCCAATAGGCCTTCTGCAGTTCTTATTCTAACCACTATACCCTCTACTACACTTTACTTTGCTCCTCACCTCTCTCTCTCGCCTATTTATTGCCTGTCTCTACTTCATCACAATCGACTTGAGAATGGTCCAGGACGGACCGAAACATCGTCGTCCCTTCACTTTCTAGTGTGTGGTCTGGTCAACAGACCATAAATTCTTATTAGAAAATGGAAGTGGCTGGCAAAAGTGATGTGCTGTCTTGTTTTCTGTTTTGGGTCCTCTGGTAGGTTGAGAGGACACTTTTAAACCATTTTCTTGACAGAAAACCTTAGGATGACAGGCTGCATGGTGAGGGGATTGATTGATTGATAAAGATTAAGCCACCCAAGTAAGTAATTATCAAAAGAAGGCACCAAACCGGGAATGCTATGTAGCACCGTGAAATGTGCGGAATAATCAGAGGGCGCTAAATATCACAAAGGATGCCAATACGAGAACAAAAGCGCATAAGGCGAACGATATCAAAAGTATCAGTCGCCAAGAATTCTATCGAGGGACAGGTGACCACGAGGGGCGGTCGGAAAGCAAGACACACGCTCGTCCCGGAAGTCAGGACATTCAAGAAGGACATGCACGACCATAAGAGGGACAATGCAATTAGGACAATAAGGAGCAGGGCGGCGCTCCATCAAGTGACCATGGGTTAAGCGAGTATGGCCAATACGCAACCTTGCCAGAGCAGTTTCCCATCGCCGGTTACGGTGATAGGAGGATGGCCACGAGGAAACACAACATTTAAGAGTACGGAGTTTGTTACCGGTAACAAACGACCAAGAAGCCTGCCAACGGGTAAGGATGGAGGAATGGATAACGGGTAAAAGTCGGAATATGGAATACCTTTACGAGAGATGGGACAAGAGCAGACAGCTTCCTTGGCGGCCGCATCCGCACGCTCATTTAAAGACACGCCAATATGGCTGGGAACCCA
Organism: Procambarus virginalis; assembly: GCA_020271785.1. Classification (NCBI taxonomy): domain Eukaryota; kingdom Metazoa; phylum Arthropoda; class Malacostraca; order Decapoda; family Cambaridae; genus Procambarus; species Procambarus virginalis. The sequence goes on along the minus strand of WNGS01028254.1, from coordinate 53,386 downwards.
ACAAAACTCAACCGACTTGAACTTACTGTGAACAAGAAACAGCCAATGCTGGATCTCGACAACTACTGGATGAACCGGATTAAAGGACCCGAGAGCCATGAGGGCACTACGAGTCAACAACAACCACAAAGGAAGACTGACAACGAGAAAGCAGGAGACGAAGAGCATAGAGAATAGCATAAAGCTCTGCTGTAAAGATGCTAGTCTCCGGAGCTAAGCGACACATATAAGTGCGATCAGGAAAAACAACAGAGTAGCCAACACCGTCCACAGACTTAGACCCATCGGTGAAGACAAAAACGGAGTGGGAGTGAGAAGAAAAGTGCTCAAGGAAAAGGCGTTTTAGAACCGTAGGAGGGGTAAAAGCTTTAGTGACGCGGGTCAAGGATGTACAAAACTGTGGAAGGGGGGGACTCCACGGAGGCAAGGAAGGAACAATATGAGGAGAAACATTAGAAATATGAACAGAAAGAGAATCCTGTAAGCGAGATAACCGGACAGAAAGAGGGAGACGATGAAGAGGAACAGGAGCTACAGGAAGAGTAAAAGTTAAAACACGACAAAGGCGAGAGGAAGGATGTTGTAAGGACCGCGCAAGATAGCTACTCACGGCGGTCCCAAAGAGAGAGAAAGCCAGTGTCAACATACAAACAGGGTGGGAGTCGAACGAAAGGCACCAGAACCGAGATGCACCCAGTATGATGCAAAGCATCAAAACGGCGAAGAGTAGAAGGAGAAGCATAAGAGTATGCAGGGCAACCATAATCGAGTTTTAGACAGAACGAGAGAGGAGTGCAAATAGAGGAGGCAAAGAAGGAACAACACGAGGAGAAACATTAGAAACACGAATGGAAAGAGAATCCTGTAAGCAAGATAACCGGACAAAGAGGGAGGTGGTGAAGAGGAACCGGAACCGCAGGAGGGGCAAAAGTTAAAGCACGACAGAGGCGAGAGGAAGGATGTTATAAGGACCGCGCAAAATAGCGAAGACAGTAGCGATCACGGCGGTCCTGGAGAGACAGGAAGCCAGTGTCAACATACAAGCTAAGGACGGGAGTCGAACGAAAGGTACCAGAACTGAGGCGCAGCCCAGTATGGTGCAAAGCATCAAGACGGTGAAGAGCAGGAGAAGCAGACGAGTAAGCAGGGCAACCATAATCGAGCTTAGACAGGACAAGAGAGGAATGCAAAGCAATTAAGCCACCCAAGAGGTGGCACAGGCATGAATAGCCCGTAAGTGGTACAATTTTTTTTTGTTCAGTAATTCTTTTCAGTATTCTGTGGTTGCATTTAATCGTCGAGCTGTTATCACGGGGGAGGATACTGCTTGACAGTCTTTGAGGGTGTCCAGCTGCTGGGCACCTTTTTTGACCAGGAGAGTGGCTGTGTTGAATGCTTCAGGGTGGCCACTGCAAGATTCAGGGACTCTTAAAGCTCTTCTAAGGTCGTTTGTTGCTTCACATTCCAGAAGATAGTGAAGTAATGGCTTTTCTGTGACAGTTAGGCAGAAGGTGCACTCTCTCTGTCGGGGTTCACCAATCTCCCAGTTGCATCTGTAACCTAGACTTAGTCTATATAACCTAACTGCTATTTCCCTGTGGATTCCTTTTGGGATATTTAACCTTTCTAATTTAGTTGCCTGAAGATACCATATTGCAGAGGGCGAACCTTCAGCTATTCTCTAGTGTAGATAGGCTTTGTTGAGGTGTGAGAGTTTTTTGGTGATGTTTTTTATGTTCTCTAGGCTGGGTTGAATTGTTTTATGCAACCCGTCCTCGCAAATTTGATAAGTCAATATTGACTTATTAAATATGTGCATAGGTGACATACTTAACATAATAGTTTCCCTTGAAAAGCTTCATAGAAAACACCGACCTTACCTAACCTTCTTGGTATGTTAAGATAAGCATCTTATTGCTTCGTAATTACAATTATTACCTAACCTATACCTATATATTAGGGAGCCGGTCGGCCGAGCGGACAGCACGCTGGACTTGTGATCCTGTGGTCCTGAGTTCGATCCCAGGCGCCGGCGAGAAACAATGGGCAGAGTTTCTTTCACCCTATGCCCCTGTTACCTAGCAGTAAAATAGGTACCTGGGTGTTAGTCAGCTGTCACGGGCTGCTTCCTGGGGGTGGAGGCCTGGTCGAGGACCGGGCCGCGGGGACACTAAAAAGCCCCGAAATCATCTCAAGATAACCTCAAGATAATAGGTTAAGTAACAATTGTAATTACGAAGCTATAAGATGCTTATTTTAACATACTAAGTAGGTTAGGTAAGGTCGGTGTTTTCTATGAAGCTTTTCAGGGGAAACTATTATGTTAAGTATGTCACCTATGCACGCAACTAATAAGTCAATATTGACTTATTAAATTTGCGAGGACGGGTTGTTTATGTATGACTGGATGACGAGTTGCCAATTAGCAATTTCATCAGCTTTCTCATTAATGGGATTCCAACATGGGATGGGATCCAGTTTAAGGTTATGTTGAGTCCTTTGCCTTTAGCGACTGCTCCAAGATACAAAATGGTGGAAATTATTTCCACGTTGTCTTTCCACTGTTTTTGTCCTAATATTTGAAGTGCAGCTTTTGAGTGTGTGTATGATTGCATTTTGAGTGTTTTGTGCAATCACATATGCGAATGGCTGTTGTATGGCAAACAGCTCAGTTTGGGTTGATGATACTGGTCCTCCCAGTCTCCAGTATGCCTGTATGCTGGCCGTGCAAAGAGCAGCAGCCAGCACACTCATTATTCTGTGTCAAACCGATCCGTCTGTGAAGATGTGGGTGGCTCTGGTGGGGGGACTAGAGTACTCTAATGACTACACTGGCTATATAATTACTTGCTTGTCTTCTGGCATAACGCAAGAAAAATATCTTGAACCCTGTTCTCCATACGAATTATGTGGAAAGATGGAAATGTAATTATTAGATGTGAAAATGAGTTTTAATGTAGCCATTAACTAGTGGTTGAGCAGGCTGAGAGGCGTTGGCATTGCCTCCTAGTGTGCTCCCAAACTCAACAGGAATTCGTATGAATCCCTGAGGTTCTTAAAGCAACTTTTCAGTGTTTGGGGAAAGAGTTCATGCATTAATCTGCTAGATTCAATAGACACTTGCCTAAAATTACTCAAACCATCCTTCATCTTCCCTACACACAGCATCCAAACCATCCTTCATCTTCCCTACACACACAGCATCCAAACCATCCTTCATCTTCCCTACACACAGCATCCAAACCATCCTTCATCTTCCCTACACACAGCATCCAAACCATCCTTCATCTTCCCTACACACAGCATCCAAACCATCCTTCATCTTCCCTACACACAGCATCCAAACCATCCTTTATCTTCCCTACACACAGCATCCAAACCATCCTTCATATCAATATGAAATGCAAATTGCAAGGATTTAAAACTATTTACATATTTAAGAGTAATATTTTAATTTGCTACTTATAAAACTCATGGGCTCTGATCATCCATGACCATGTCCTCAATGATGAGAGCTGATGACTGGCTCTCGCTATGACTCAAGGAGTCCCCACCAACATCTGATGAATGCATCACTGGCTGACCTGAAATTTAAAGAAAAACCAATCAATCATTGATGATTGCTTCTACTTCAGATCTAATTCCTGTCTTTGCAACAGATTTTACAAGCCTCTACGGCTGGTTCAGTTGAGGGTGCATCATGTTTCATGTCCAGTAATTACCCAAGTTTAGTTACAGGATGAGAGCTACAGTCTTCATGTCCTGTCTTCCCAGCACTCTGTCTGCTTGATACCTACTTGATGGGGTTCTGAGAGTTCTTCTACTCCCCAAGTTTGGCCCGAAGCCAAGCTCGACTTGTGAGAATGTAAATTGTCATATAACGCTTTGAAATTATTGACAGTTTTGGACACCACTTTCTCACCAAACTTGTTGAGCGCGCTTAACACTGGCGGGTCTCTGTCGCTACCTTCATGCCAATGCTTCTCCACTGGTGGACACCTTGTGGGTTAATCATGGTGCTACATAGCACCATGATTAATAGGTGCTATGTACATAGTACCTATTAATTAGGTGCTACTACATAGCCTTCCCAGCTTGGTGCCTTCTTTTGATAATTATTACTTGTGGGGTTAATCCTGTATCCTTCGTCCCATGTTCCAAGGCCATCCAAGGCATGTCCAGGTCGTCTACAGTGTCATTAAGTCTAGCCAACCTGAGGTCTACTCTCATGCCCATGACATCTATAAGTATGCTGCTCTTTCAGCTGTTTTAGTTAATATATCCTGGGCTGATATTCGAGCACAGAGGTTCTGGAGATTGAACAGAGTGGTCTCGGCCGAGACCAGCAACCAGACCCAGGATCGGTCCCGAGCGCCTCCACGTCCTCAAGCCAGTCTGAAAACAGCTTGAGAAGGGCCGAAGTCAAATGGCCATGGGCACACAAATCTTCAGCAACCAGGGCAGCTAGAAAGTAGGGAACGTGAAGCTGTACCAGGTTGACATCCCGAAGAAGGGCAGGGGCGAAAACAAACATCGAAGTGCTCAAACTCGCCCCAGGTAAACCTAAACCATCGTAAGGGGCCTCACGCCACTCAAGCGTGCGGGACTGACAATGTATGCCATGCCCCCAGCGAAAAGATAGCACAGTCTGCCAACCAGGATGACTCCAGAACCTTGTAATGCACCCAGTAAGGAAAGGAAGAACCAAACTCAAAAGAACCAGGATCCATTATTGAGGCGTAATCTGGGTAGCGCAGGAGGTAAGCCACAATGTTTATGCGAGTATGTTAGTGTGAGAAGAGCAGCTGAGAAAGGTATGAAAATGATATAGCTAACAAAGCCAAGACCGAACCAAAACTACTACACAGTCACATCAGGAGGAAGACAACAGTGAAGGAACAGGTGATGAAACTTAGGATGGGGGAGGACAGGTAAACAGAGAATGACAAAGAGGTGTGTGAGGAACTCAACAAAAGGTTCCAGGTCTTTACAATAGAACAAGGAGAAGTCATGGCGCTAGGAGAGGTGGCAGCAAACCAGGCGACCTTGGAAAGGTTCGAAATTACAAGTGATGAGGTCAAGAAGCACCTACTAGAGCTGGACATGAGAAAAGCTGTACGGCCGGACGGAATCTCACCATGGGTATTGAAAGAGTGTTCAAGAGCACTTTGCTTGCCACTCTCCATAGTGTATAGTAGGTCACTGGAAACGGGAGACCTACCAGAAATATGGAAGACGGCTAATGTAGTCCCAATATACAAAAAGGGTGACAGACAAGAGGCACTGAACTACAGGCCAGTGTCCTGTAGTTCAGTTCAGTGCTTAACTTGTATACCATGCAAGGTGATGGAGAAGATTGTGAAAAAAAACTAGTAACATATCTGGAGAGACGATACTTCGTGACAACCCATCAACATGGGTTCAGGGAGGGTAAATCTTGCCTTACAGGCTTAATAGAATTCTATGATCAGGTGACAAAGATTAAGCAAGAAAGAGGAGGATGGGCGGACTGCATTTTTTAGACTGTCGGAAAGCCTTTGACACAGTACCCCATAAAAGGTTGATGCATAAGCTGGAGACACAGGCAGGAGTAACTGGTAGGGCTCTCCAGTGGATAAGGGAGTACCTAAGCAATAGGAAACAGAGAGTTACAGCGAGGGGTGAGACCTCAGACTGGCATGAAGTCACCAGTGGAGTCCCACAGGGCTCTGTACTTGGACCTATCCTGTTTCTGATATATGTAAATGATCTCCCAGAGGGTATAGACTCATTCCTCTCAATGTTTGCTGACGACACCAAAATTATGAGAAGGATTAAGACAGAGGAGGAGAGCTTGAGGCTTCAAGAAGACGTGGACAAGCTGCAGGAATGGTCGAACAAATGGTTGTTAGAGTTTAACCCAAGCAAATGTAATGTAATGAAGATAGGGGTAGGAAGCAAGACACCAGATACATGTTATCATTTGAGAGACGAAATACTTCAGGAGTCAGAGAGAAAGACCTGGGGGTTGGTATCACGCCAGACCTGTCCCCTGAAGCTCATATCAAGAGGATAACATCAGCGGCATATGCCAGGTTGGCTAACATAAGAACGGCATTTAGAAACTTGTGTAAGGAATCTTTTAGAACAATATATACCACATATGTCAGACCAATCCTGGAGTATGCGGCTCCAGCATGGAGTCCATTGTGGGGTGTTTTCTTTTTTGCTTTCACGACTGCAATGCGTACGTCGCCAATGTACATGTGGCAGACGCTTCACGAAACTGTCAGAATTAGCAGAATAGAAAATACGAGAGCAACAGTACAGGGCCTGGGAGCAAGGTCGAGCTAGAGTCCTTGTGGGTCTCTTCTCAGACTAGCCTCACCTGGTCCCGCTCCACGTTGATCGTTGGAATCTCCTCAATGATGTAACACTTTAAGGGACTCCTAGGGTCCTCATCACATTTATAGATTAGTGAATATAGGCAACTCGGTGTTGAAGACACTTAAGAGCTGAAGGCTTGAGTAATTGATTGGCAGTATTCAGAAGTGGTTCAACGGAAACACCGCATAAAGCTTAACAGTAGTTTATTTACTAACTTAACCACTAATACACAGGGTGCTTGATTTACTTTAGATTGGCGTCAGCAAAGCTATGGTTGCATTAGCGAGACTCTTGACGTCTGGCTAATCGACTCGTATCCACTCGTGGAGAAACACCTAACTTAACACAGTTGACAGCCAATCATTAACACGGCAACCTAACTGCCGGTATGCAAAGGGATCACAAGAGTTCCAACCGGATACTCGATAATGATGATATGCAATAAACACAATGGCACTGTCAATGGGACAGGCAATAACATGCACAATAATAATCACACAATAACTAAATGTGTGGTGTATGTGAAACTCACATTCACAGACGAATGAAATGCGTGATACCACACAGATAAACACGCATTCACCGTCGATTCACCTATAACCTGCGACAGGTATAAGAAGGTGAGAACTGTGGTTGATACCTCAGATCAACACAGACACAATAAACAATGACAAGATCTTGTACTTACAGATAAGGTACCTTTCCTTACTCACTCACTCAGACACGTTTATCCAAGCACAGAGGGTACTCACAGTATCTTGAGATAATTTTGCGATTAGGGCGTGCTGTATGCTTAACAGACTGGCACTGGCGGTGCGTAAGGTGGTGACGTCACGTAGGAGTGAGGGCGGCGGTGGGCGCTCGAGGTACTGAGGTACAGAGGTACACGCTCGGGACGAGTGGCGGCTGTGGTATACCATGCAGGTACACTTGTGGTAAAGTCACACACAGGTTATTTAGGCGGCGGCACTGCCTTAGTTCACTCTAAGTCACTCACAACGATCTTTGTCACCAGGGGTTACCTGATACCAGTCTGTTTCGCTCTGGAGATTTGTCACTTTAGGCTTCTGAACAATATACTCACTCATGATTCTGGGCGAGTGTGGTATATCGCAAAGACGCTGAGTTAACTTGACGGTGAGGAATGGACAGTTATTCAGTCTATTGGCCGATAGACAGAACAGGACCCGTCCTCTTTGCAAGAGATCCCTCACAAGAATGATTTTGCCTGAAGCTCAGGGCGTCTCGTGGGCACACACAAAAGAGTTACAATTGACCAATGGCATTGCAGCAAATGAGCGGGAACCAATCATATTAGCTCATTCGATGAGCAGTAGGAGAGGTGACGTCAAGAACACGTCACGAACACGTCATAGCTGTTATTCACCATTGCGCCGGTTGACCCCAGAGGTCAGACGCTGCTGGCGCCTCCCCTCTCTCACACTCTCCTCCAGGCCATGTACTCATTGACCCTTTAGTGGCAAGTATGCTTAACTCCCTGTATCTACTTCCTGCCTGGACATACGGCGGCCTCCGCATTATGAAAGTGTTCCTGGTTAAGTGAGCATTCTGGAGATACCCAACATGCCAGGTCACTATCCAGGATTAAGAGAGATAGGCTTTGTGCACGAAGATCAGTGCACTGTGCACTGCAATGAGCCATTCAAGTCAGCTGTGGGAGAATCTTGGGAGACATACTCCCACATCCATATCTAGTCAAGCATAAGACTAAACTGGAAAAGTTTCAAAGGTTTGCCACCAGACTAGTACCCGAGCTGAGAGGTATGAGCTATGAGGAGAGACTACGGGAATTAAACCTCACTTCGTTGGAAGACAGAAGAGTTAGGGGGACATGATCACCACATTCAAGATTCTCAAGGGAATCGACAGGGTAGATAAAGACAGGTTATTTAACACAAGGGGGCACACGCACTAGGGGACACAGGTGAAACTGAGTGCCCAAATGAGCCACAGAGATATTAGAAAGAACTTTTTTAGTGTCAGAGTGGTTGACAAATGGAATGCATTAGGCAGTGATGTGGTGGAGGCTGACTCCATACACAGTTTCAAGTGTAGATATGATAGAGCTCAGTAGGCTCAGGAACCTATACACCTGTTGATTGACAGTTGAGAGGCGGGACCAAAGAGCCAGAGCTCAACCCCCGCAAGCACAACTAGGTGAGTACAATGGCCTCCCCGCACGTCATGAGGTGAGGTGGGATGTGTACCCAGGGGACGCGTACATTGGACCACCGAGCCCCAGTGGGGGTTATCTTGAGATTTCCAGGTCCCTTAGATACACTGCTAAGGGAAGCCCAGGCAAGGTACTGCTAACCGGCACCCCAAAGTACCAAACGAACAACTAACTGCTGAACCCCCTACGATGTGTACACAAACTCATGCGGGACCTAAAGGAGCACCATCAAGAATACAAATAGATAAGGGTCAACAACACCAAGGGCAAACCCTCCACCAGGCAGAAAACAAAAAGAAAACCCCCCCGCACAAGTACAACATCACATGCAGAATAGAGCCGGATGCTATTATATGGTGAAAACTAGTTGCACAGTACCTTGCAACTGTGATAAAGTGACCAGTGACAAAACTACTTCCTACCAGAGGCAAGCAGACGTGCATAAAACACCCCAGCTGACTCCGAGGGCGGCCAATCACCGACCACGGCAGAAGTAGGTCCCAAGTGACTTGTGGAAGGTAACCCCAAGCCACAAGGGTAGTACTTACAGGGCACCTAGGGAAGGTAACCCTAGGCACACGCAGCCAGAGTACTGGTGAAAGTATTCCTGGCTCGCACACCACCACAGGACAGGACCACAGGACCACACCACAAGCCACAGCACTGGAAAACGTCTGAAGCCAGATTCGCACGACTGCCAGGTCTCGCATCACCCACAGAACTGGGGGTGTGGATAGCCGACGCAGGGGTCTGGGGCTTCCCCTTTCCCCTCATGGGAAGGGGGGGGAGCTGCGTAGACAGCGGTGCAGTGATGGTTGTGACATCATGCTCATTTGCTTGTTTTTTTATTTGGGGAGTACTGTCCAACAGTTCGGCTTTCAGTAGCAATATTTTAACCAGAAAAGGTTTGTTTTGGGGCGCCTGACCCTGTTGATGGCAGACATAGAATGCTCCCAACCACATGGGGGTTTCTATAGGCTATTGCTCCTCGTGCCTCTCTGAGGGGGCCAGGTTCTGACTCGTGGTCCCCAGTAGGAATAAGAACTCCATTCGCTTGACTGATACCACGGTCTAATACATTCATATCAGCCCGGATAGCTCCGGGGAGCCAACAACAAAGAGAAACCACCAAGAAACACGGTGATAATGACAGAAGTAAATGAAAACACAGAGGCAGATGGCCATCCATGTTAGATCACACTTGCCAAGATGACTAGAGCATATGACTGTACTGAGAAAGGCAAACATTAACACACAAAACCAGGACGAAGGTTTATGTTGGCCAGGTTTTGTATGAGAGCCAATTCAAAAATATGTAGAGTAATATTAGCTGTAGAGTAGAGGAAGGAAAGATTANAGATATGTGACAGAAGATGGAGATGCATAGGTGCAGAGAAGGCAGTGCGGCTCGGTGGAGAGTGGCAATGCTTCAGTGGAGTGAGAATTTTCAATTTCACTGGCTACATTTGATGTGGGAGGTGATAGGTTGGTGGCAAACATCTGTGGGTCATAATCACTGTCACGAGCTGCTGTAGAAGTCTTTTGGGTCGGACATTTTCTTAGATTGTTGAGGCAATTGATAGTGACTTTTTAAGGTGATTGCTGGGCTGGAGACTTTGTGGGGAAATATTTTCTCAAAGTACTTTGCTCAGCTATCTTCTTTTCCTAGTAAATTTGCTTGTAGGATGCAAGGCCGTGAAATATCATTTTTGAGGCATTTTGATATCTCGGCATCGTCGTCTTGGTCTTCCAAAATTGCCAAGGCATTATCTACAGCTTAAATGCCTCTGCTAGTCTCTTGGCTGTGAATAGTTTCGCTTGCGGAGTCTCGACAACCAACTCCTCCGGAAAAGCTTAATCTTCAATCCTTGCTACTTCCAGCTCCATAAGGTCTTCATTTGTGAGTGCCCCTGAATGGATTACAACAACTCTTCCACATCCTCTTCAAGGTGCAGATCCCTTGCAATTTCAACAATGTGTTTTAGTCGCCTCTTGCAACAGTCGTCTTGGGCCATCAATCATGGCTTAAAGTTCTCTGCAACTAAGACTTGTGCTATGACTTTCACCAAAAAGCATATCGTCCTTCGTCCTTCTTTGTCACTTTATGGTCATCACCTTGTGTACAAAGATTCTGTGAAGCTTTTGTGGTTAAGCAGGCGATGAGTCACAATAACGTGGCTGAAGTATGTTGACCAGACCACACACTAGAAAATGAAGGACGACGACGTTTCGGTCCGTCCTGGCCCATTCTCAAGTCGATTTTGGGGTTAATCTTTGACACTCGTTTGTCTTGGTCGCCCCATATCTCTTACCTCAGAGTTGAATGCTCTAAGGCCCTTAACCTACTTAAGGTTTTGTCCCATACATCTTGGGGAGCAGATGGGCGCACGCTCCTCTATTTGCACTCCTCTCTCGTCCTGTCTAAACTCAATTGTGGTTGCCCTGCATACACTTCTGCTTCTCCTTCTACTCTTCGGCGTCTTGTAATAACTCGACCGCGCACCCTGCTACTACCACTGAAATAATCGTTTAATCTCCACTCCTTCTATGGTAATAACAGATGCTATACTGATCATGTAAGATGTTAACACTCGGGCCGTCATACGAGGACGTAAACCAGTAACAGAGGAGAGAGACACATAGTGAGGAAGAGTGAGGCAGAGCGAGAACGAGAGCAAGGGAGGAGAACAAGAGCAAGTGAGGCAAAAGGGAGAGGAAGAAACTAGTGAGGGAGGGGGAGACAGAAAGATAGATTATAGCCACAGCCTTCATATGAGTTACCGAGGAATGCTGCCACCACCCTGAATTACCGGACAGGGGATCGGAGTGAGATTCGTAGGTCTTGCAGATGGAATAAACCTACCAGGACAGGTGTAGGGACAATTGAACGGTACAAGGATCCTGGCCTGACACTCGAATAATCCTGACCACTTGGGAACTATAGAGTACACAAGAATAAGGCGGACACACCCATTACTAACACCTCAACACGGGACGGACGGGGGGGAGGAGTACTGGATAATTACGGACACTAGGTCACTAGGGCAAAGGGATGGTAGGCCCGATATCACTAAGACAAGGAACCATTAATACACATTTACTAACACTTGACAATATATGACTTGACCCCCATGCCGTTTGTTTGGGGATGGTATGCTGTTGTTAGCGCTGTTGTTGTTTCTAAGAGTTTAAATACCTCCTGAAATACCGTACCAATAAACTCCTGTCCCCTGTCAGATACTAGAACTTTCGGCGGACCAAACATAGTAACAAACCTAGCTAAAAATGCATCTGCCACTGTTTGGGGTCTTTCTGGGAAGGGCTACTAGTGGTATACCTTGACAGATGGTCACTAGAACTAGTGCATATCTGTTGCCTGAATTGCAGCTATGTAAAGCAATTAAATCAGCCCCCACCCATCCAAGGGTTCGGCTATCTCTGAGAATTCCTGGAGTGGGGCTTGTACTTTAGGAGTACCTTTGCGTTGTTGACAGTTCCCACATGACCTGACGTACTTAATTATGTGATAATAACCCTGGGAATAAAATGATGACTTGCCTTGGTGTAAGTTTTGTACACTCCCTGGTGACCTGCAATCTTTGACGCATGCACAAATTTTAATGCTGAAGGCTTTAATGCGTCAGGGTAACTAGCTGAAACAACGCCTTGTCTTTCTGGGCATTTACATGGTACACACTCCTTCTTTGAGTGCAAAGTCATTTAAAGAGGTACTTTTGTTTTCCGAAAGGATTTTCCCACCTTCCAGATGTTCAATAATTTCCTTCCATCGCTGTTCCTTCATCTGAAATTCTCTCATTTTATCGCTCGCAATCGTTTCAATGTTTACATTCATATTGACGGTGGCAATGTTCCTACTTAACGCATCAGGAACAACATGAGATGGACCAGGCTTATACAATATCTGAAACGAGTGTGCTGACAGTTCGTGACCCCCCCTTGTCATTCTCGGGCAATGTGTCTTTTTTCTTAATGTGGGTCAATGCTCGATGATCAGTATAAATTATGAAGTGATGCTGAAACAAATAAGGCACAAAATACCTTACACTCTCTACTACAGCTAAAGCTTCCTTGTCAGTGGCTGAGTACCTTACTTCCGGTCCTTTCACTTTCCTACTAAAGTAAGCTTCCGGGTGCGGGTTGTTCTCCGAGTCACGCTGAATTAAACAGCCACCTATGGCAATGCCGCTTGCATCATGTGGACTTCCAATCTTCTCAAAGTTAGGAATTGCTAAAACTGGAGTAGTACTCAATTGTGATTTTAAATTCTCAAAGGTTCATCATGCTCTTGGGTCCATACAAACTTAACATTTTTCTTAGTGATTCGTCAGTGAAGCTGATGTTCTCGCAAACCTTCTATGTGTCGACGGAAATACCCAGCTGCACCCAGTAATCTTCTCACGTCCTTTGCTGTCTTTGGTGTTGGCATTTCAGCAATAGCGCGACAAGAGTCCGGGTCAGGGCGTATTCCATCTGTGCTTACCTGAAAACCCAGAAACTTGAATTTCTGAGCCGCCAGGGTACTTTTGGCGTTCAATTTGAACCCCGCCTTGTTCAACCGCGACAAGTCTCTGTCAAATCATGGAGGTGTTCATCAAAAGTTCTAGAGTACACTACAACATCATCAAGGTATGCCAATGAGTGCCTACAAGAACAGGCTTAAAATTAATTTATCGCCCTCTGAAAAGACGAAGGAGCTGTTTTAATCCAAGGCATACGCTTGAAATGGTGAGACCTAACACCATCCGAAAATGCTGTTTTTTGTCTTGCTTTGCAACTGGTATGGCCCAATACGCTGACTTCGCGTCAAGTGTCGAGAAGTACTTGGCTGTGCCAAACTGGTCTATGATTTCTTGAATGAGAGGCAGAGGATAAGCGTCCGCTGTTGTCACTTCGTTCACTTTAAGGTAATCTACACATAACCTGTAACTACCATCAGGTTTGCGTACTAGCACTACTGGGAAAGCCACAGTGACGTGCTTTCTTCTATAACGCCCTGTCTCGCCATCTTTCTACACTCATCTCTAATATTGTCTCGCCTGCTCCGGGAGTCTCCATTGACGTGTTTGGCCTGGAGAATTATCACCTGTTGGAGTGGTGTGTTCGACTTGAGGCAGGTAGCCTATTTCCTCATCCTCGGTCGCAAATAACCTAGGAAATTTACGGAGGACTTCCCGTACCTGTTTACTTCAGCAGGTGACATATGAGTCAATCTAGAGCAGTTATTAATTTGTCCACCATTTCCTTATCTTGAGGAGATAACGGGGTTTCTTTACCGATCTTACTGTGTGCCTCCTCGTCTCTTGCTTTCAATGCGCTACATTGCGCTGTTATAGTCGATGTTTGTGTGGTATCTGACTATTATTTCTTTTAAATTTACCACAATTCCCTGTGTCAGACTATCGCCTACCCTAAAGCGATAAAGTTTGTGAGAGAGGTTGACCACTGGTATTATTGCACCTTTGTCATGAACAGACACTAGAGTATATGGTATCAACAACTTATCAACCCTGCCAGCTACCTGAAGGGTACTTCCGGGTTGAATGTTTCCCCTACGGCGACTTTAATAAACTTAAATGACCGTGGTGGAGATACTTGTATGTGTACAGCATGTAGTCTACATGTTCTCTTGTCAGGGTCTTGATGAGACTTGAACAATTGTTTAGGAAGTTTACATACTTAGGTAATCTTTGAATTGAAACAATTATGGGAGGTGATCAATTAACTTTACTGGAAAGACACAGATTCCAACTGTAGCCTACCGTGTCTTGCTCCCTTCTCCGATGTCAAGAATACGTAAATTGTCTCATAAATCCATACCTAACAATATATCACCAGGGAATGTTACATTATCCACCACAGTACATTCATGGATACACGGTTTTTCTTTTTCAATGTTAAAAGTTAAAATGCATTTTCCCAGAACGTCAAAATGTTGACCATTGACAGCTGTTAATTGTGCACCCCCTTCCTTAAGGCGCACCTGACTGAAGGTCCTAAATGAGTCCATCTTAATGATGGTTACCTGACTACCAGTGTCCAGGAATGCAGTCAACCTCTTCCCACACACCCTCACTTCAAAAGTGGGCCGCCCTTCCTCCTTGGGGGCCTTATCTCATAATTCCTCCTTATTATTGGGACAGTCATCTCGTTTGTGGCCTCGTCCGCCACAACTCCAACACCTGGGTCATGAGTGTAGTACCAGTGGGGAGGCGGACCCGCTCTATGGTGCCCTCCCCTCTGGTTACTATGAGAGTTACCTACGCTCTCCTTAACACGATGTACCTGGTTGATACCTGGTTGATGGGGTTCTGGGAGTTCTTCTACTCCCCAAGCCCGGCCCGAGGCCAGACTTGACTTGTGAGAGTTTGGTCCACCAGGCTGTTGCTTGGAGAGGCCCGCAGGCCCACATACCCACCACAGCCCGGTTGGTCCGGCACTCCTTGAAGGACACAATCTAATTTCCTCTTGAAGATGTCCACGGTTGTTCCTGTAATATTTCTGATGCTTGCTGGTAGGACGTTGAACAACCGTGGACCTCTGATGTTCATGCAGTGTTCTCTGATTGTGCCCATGGCGCACCTGCTCTTCACTGGTTCTATTCTGCATTTTCTTCCATGTCGTTTACTCCAGTATGTTGTTATTTTACTGTGCAGATTTGGGACCTGTTCCTCCAGTATTTTCCATGTGTATATTATTTGATATCTCTCTCGTCTCCTTTCTAGTGAGTACATTTGGAGAGCTTTGAGACGATCCCAATAATTTAGGTGCTTTATCTCGTCTATGTGCGCCGTATATGTTCTCTGTATTCCTTCAATTTCAGCAATCCCTCCTGGATGTGAATTGGTCGTATCTACCGCTTGGATACAAGAGGATTGTCTGGTGTCAGTTGTGTCCTTATACTGCCCCTGAATATTCTGTAAGTCCGTAGCGTACTCTGTTAAACTATAGTAATCCGTCGTTACACTTGCAGCTGAAACGTGAGCTCCAAGTATCCCGGGGATTGACATACACAACAGTTGTTTAGCCTTCTGACTAATTCTCAGGTCATCGTACCCTAACTCATACCTCAAGTCACGCACTCTACGCAATATACCAGTTCCAAAATCTTTGAGCGTTTCGTTCGGGCCTCGTTTTAAACTAGCTAAATACCTATTAGCTGTTTCCTCTGTTATTTTCTCTTTATAACGTCTCTTAATTGCTAACACAAACTCTGGCCCATGTTTGCAAGTATTGAAACTCTTGGTCCTGCATTATTGAACGATTAGGGTCTATACAAGCTCCTGCTGCTAAATTAATTTTCACCCAGTCATCCTTGGCAGCTGACAAACATGAACCTATTTGCCCTAGCCAGTCGTCTATTTTCTGGTTACGTTCCACTATATTTGTCAGTAACTCTTTGCAAATTAGTTTGGGCAACACTGGTCTAGGCAATGAGTGATGAAAATGGGGGCTGACGCATACCATGAGACGCAGGGGGCATGGAGTGTAGATGTTGGCAATGGTTAGGGAAGAGCTGGGAATGGGTAGGGTAGGGTTGGTGTAAGGTAGGGTTATAGTGATGGTCAGGTGGGGGGTAGGGTTGGGTAGGGTGATGTTGGTGTGAGGCAGGGAATTCTAGGGGTTGGTTCTGGGCAAGGCATAGGATGGTAGATGAGGGTTTGGTCGTCTGATCACGGTTGGGGTTGCGAGGGGGAAGAGGTGGAGTGGTATTGGTGGGGACAGTCACCTGAGTGGACCCCCTGAGTGGACCCCCTGAGTGGACCCCCTGAGTGGACCCCCTGAGTGGACCCCCTGAGTGGACCCCCTGAGTGGACCCCCTGAGTGGACCCCCTGAGTGGACCCCCTGAGTGGACCCCCTGAGTGGACCCCCTGAGTGGACCCCCTGAGTGGACCCCCTGAGTGGACCCCCTGAGTGGACCCCCTGAGTGGACCCCCGAGTGGACCCCTGGGTAGGTGTATGTACGTGCCCTGCCGGAAGGTTCACATACAGGGGTTCAGAGAGGCGCTTCCTAATTTCTGAGGATGGGTAAGGTGGGAGAGGGGGTGGTTGGGGAGGGGTATGTGGGGAAGCTGCAGGCCGCCACGTCCCTGGGGTGTTGGTGGGTTGGGGAGTCGGTCTGCGGGTAAGTGGGGAAGGGGTGATGTCATTAGGCCGCTGAGTATCAGGGGTGGACATGGGAAGGCTACCCAGCGAGTGACCTGATATGACCCCACCACCTGCACCTTGTGGGTCGCCACCAGACTCCTGAACCGTGCTATCCACTTGGATAGCCTGTCTCTGTGTCCACATTTCAACTTCCACTTCATCAGAGGGATTATACAGTGTCATGGCTGTCCCCACGTGCGGCCTCAGCCTGATCCTCTGAAAACCGTACTGTTGGAAGGTTCCGTTGGCTAAGCCCTCCCTGACTCCTTAATGTTCTATCTGAACTCATGATGCCAATAAACTACGTCTGAACGACTAGTTCACAGGACTAGCGCTGACCCATAAATGTTGAAAAAAAATATAAAAAAATCCTTGGAACTAACAATAATCCACTGAAAATAAGACAAAAACTCACAACGTCGTTATAAATAGCCCCTTTACTTAACAAGGATGGTACTTTCAATGACACTTCTAAACCAAAACAACGTAAATAGTTTTCAATCTGCTTGCTTTTATGACATAATAATTTATATTACCTTCACCGTGTTGAGACAATTACTCGTACACAATACCAGTACACAATTTCACACGCACTATTCATTAACAAAAATTCACTGATAGAAACTATTTGTACTTCCTATCGGGTAAATTATAATTACTGCTCGTATGAGCTTAATTAATAGTTACGCTTATGCCTTAACCCTTACACTGCTAAGGGGTCCTGGGGACATTTACACCCCTGTGCGCAAGAAAAAAAAAAATTCAAAATTTTTTTTTTTTGTCTTCTAAACACGTTAATTTGTGTCCCCTGAGCACGGGAAAAATAACAAAAAAATTGTAGGTGACATTTTGGGCGCAATTGACCGAGGAAGTCTGGCAAAAAGTGGGCGTTGACAGAGCGATCGTCAGGGCCGGTCAGCGTCACCCGCGCTGAAAGGTGGGAGTTGCCACAAAGATATTATTACCTAATTGTTTCAATGTCTCCGATTGATTTTTTTTTTTTTTTGCAGTAATATTATTCAATAGTGTGTATTGTAATATATTTATATAATAAAAGTGGTGAATAATCGCTATACTCAAAAGTATGGTGTGCATATTTGTGATTCTATTATTATGTTTATAAAACAATAAACAAACAGTTTTACTGCTATTACACTCTATTCACAGGTTTTATATAAGTATCTGCATGTTTTGGTCACCATAACGAACCACTAAGTTGGTATTGAGAGTCGAAAAGCAACGAAGAGTTACCGCCACACACACCAGCCAGCCACTCGCTGCCACTCCCTCAACACACGCACTAAACTTTCTTTCCCAACAATACCATTTGTGGTGTTATTACACTATATACAGACGTTATATTTAAGTATGTATATATTTTGTTCACCACAACTGTACAGCTAAGCTGATATAGTTAGTTCAGGCACTAAGAGTGGTCGCTATACACAGCTGGCAGCTGGCGGCTCCCTCGCTCATTCAAGGTCACACGCACTAAACTTTCTCCCCCAACAATACTGTTTGCAGTGTTATTACCCGATATACACATATTATATATAAATATCTGCATGTTTTATGCACCGTAACTGTACACCTAAGCTTGTAGTGTGCCCAAAGAGCATAGTGGCCACCCTCTAAACAGCTAGACAAATCGTGCAGACGACGTCACCTCCGTCACCCAAATGGCTCCTCCCAGCATAACCCTTTTGCTGTTATTACACTAATACACACATTATATATATAGTATCTACATTTGTGTTCACCATAGAGAACCAATGAGCTGGTATGGTGAATGTAAACAATAACAGGTGGCCACACAGTCAGTAAACGATGCTGTCTCCCTCTGTCTCTCAGCATCACTCCTCCTACAGCGCTAATTATTACAACAATCCTGCTATTATCACAACACTGGTTATTTATATCACAGTCAGGAGTCATCTGTAATATTGTCATCGCTAAATAATAACAATTAAATATTTATTTTGACATTTTTCGGCGATGCTGTGGTCACAAGCTGAACAGCAATGCTGCTCGCTCATGCTGCGTGCGCCAGCCTTGGTTGCTCCAACAGTACTGTGCCTCTCACACCTGAGAATATTGCCCACGATTTTTTTTTTAAATGGCGTCTGTTTACAAGAGCCCTGAGGAAGCTAATGTGAACCCCGTGTAGCCGCGGGCCATTTGAATCGGGCCTGGCACCCTATGGCGTATATATACGCTATGCGCACCGTGGGACATGTTACTCAGGGCGTATATATACGCCATGCGCAGTTCAAGGGTTAAACCTACAGCCACATCACGTGACCCAGAACAATTTCCCTCGCTACTCTCGTGGGTCCACAGCTCGAAACTTGTCACCCACAGTGACCAGACTTCAAACGCCAGGCGTCCCTAGACGTGAGTCAAACTGACACACTAATTCCCACTAGCATGCTGTACAATACCAGTACAACTCAGATTATCTCGTTCAACTGGAGTAATCAGTCAATCGTGATAATACAGTATGAACAGAACCATCACTTAAAACTACTTAATAGCTACACTGAACAGCACAAGACGCACGAGACTGAACACTAAAACTATGTTCACCACCACTAAGCCACCATTGTAATATCTCGACCGTGCACCCCGCTACTACCACTGAAATAATCGTGTAATCTCCGCTCCGTCTATGGTAATAACAGATGCTATACCGATCATGTAAGATGTTAACACTCGGGCCGTCATACGAGGACGTAAACCAGTAAACAGAGGAGAGAGAGAGACAGAGAGGAAGAGTGAGGCAGAGCAAGAACGAGAGCAAGGGAGGGAGAACGAGAGCAAGTGAGGCAAAAGGGAGAGGGAGAAACTAGTGAGGGAGGGGGAGACAGAAAGATAGATATTACAGCCACAGCCTTCATATGAGTTACCGAGGAATGCTGCCACCACCCTGAATTACCGGACAGGGGACCGGAGTGAGATTCGTAGGTCTTGCAAATGGAATAGACCTACCAGGACAGGTGTAGGGACAATTGAACGGTACAAGGATCCTGGCCTGACACTCAAATAATCCTGACCACTTGGGAACTATAGAGTACACAAGAATAAGGCGGGACACACCCACTACTAACACCTCAATACGGGACGGACGGGGGGAGGAGTACTGGATAATTACGGACACTAGGTCACTAGGGCAAAGGGGATGAAGGCCCGATATCACTAAGACAAGGAACCATTAATACACATTTACTAACACTTGACAATATATGACTTTACAGTATTTGAAATAGTTAAATAAGACACACCCTAACTATATTCCCTACTAGAGGCCATGAGTACTGAATGAGGTGCTTTAGTACAAGAGAGCCGTACTTGTATAATGTTCCACCGTTTTCCTGGAGATGATGTTCCTTCCCTGAGTCCACTCAGGCCGTCCTACTGGGCTGCACCCACTCTACTGTGTCTCTTCCATGATCTCCTGCTAACCAGCTGAACATGAGGGTTTGCATTTGATGTTTAGGGGTTAATCTCTGAAGATTATCATGACGGCATCAACTCTGACCTCTTCGTGACCGTTGACCTGTCCTCCTGGTTAACTGGTACCGAGGTGTAACTTTTTTCCATCGTCTGTCGCCTCGCCTGTGGCTTGTTCATGCTGTTATGATGTTCATGTTGTACTACTATGTACTGCTCTCTTGTTACATATTGATGCTTTGCACCATACTGGGTTGCGCCTCAGCTCTGGTGACTTTCGTTAAACTCCTACCCTCAGCTTGTATGCTGACACTGGCTTCCTATCTCTCCAGGACCGCCGTGATCGCTACTGTCTTCGCTATCTTGCATGATCCTTACAGATTCCTCAAAAATGCCTCTCGCCTCTGTCGTGCTTTGACTTTTACCCCTCCTGTAGTTCCTGTTCCTTTTCACCACCTTCCTCTTTCTGTCCGTTTGTCTCGCTTGCAAGATTCTCTTTCGGTTCGTAATACTAATGTTTCTCCTCGTATTGTTCCGTCCTTGCCTCCGTGGAGGGTTCCCCTTCCCAAATCTTGTACAGTACTTCCCTGACCAGCATCACTAAAGCTTTTACCCCTCCTACAGTTCTGAAACGCCTTTTCCTTGAGCACTTTTCTTCACACTCCCACTCCGTTTCCATCTTCACCGATGGGTCCAAGTCTGCTGACAGTGTGTGCTACTCTGTGGTTTTTCCTGACCACACTTATATGTGTCGCCTTCCTCTAGAGGCTAGTATCTTCACAGCAGAACTTTATGCTATTCGTCTCCTGCTTTCTTGTTGTCAATCCTCCTTTGTGGTGGTAGTTTAATCTCGTAGTGCCCTCATGGCTTTGGGGGTCCTTTAATCAGGTCCAACCGGTGATTATCAAGATCCAACATTGGCTGTTTCTTATCTCCAGTAAATTTAAGTCGATAGTTTTGCTGGGTTCCCAGCCATTTTGGTGTCTCTTTAAATGAGTGCATGGATGCTGCTGCTAAGGAAGCTATCTACATTTGTCCCATCTTCCGTTAAGGTATTCCTTATTCCGACTTTTATCCAGTTATTCATTCCTCCATCCTTGCCTGTTGACAGGGTTGTTGGTCTTCTGTTACTGGTAACAAACTGCGTACTCTTAAGAGTCGTGTGTGTGCCTGTGGCCTTCCTCCTACTACCGTAACCGGCGGTAGGAAACGGCTCTGGCTAGGTTATTTATTAGCCATACACGTTTAACTCGCAGTCACTTAGTGTCGCCCTTAAACGCAGTCACTTAGTGCCGCCCTGCTCCTTATTGTCCAAATTGCATTGTTCCTTTTACGGTCGTGCACATTCTTGTTGAATGTCCTGACTTCCAGGACGAGTGTGTCTTGCTTTCTGACCATCCCTCGCTGTCAATTGTCCCCTGATAGAATTCTTGGTGAATCGGATACTTTCGATGTCGTTCACCTTATGCGTTTCTGTTCTCGTATTGGCATCCTTGGTGATATTTATTACCCTCCGATTACTCTGCACATTTGGTGGTGCTACATAGCCTTTCCAGTTTGGTGCCTTCCTTTGATAATTACTTACTCTTGTAACTGATTCTCAAAATCCTGAAAATTATTCACAAATTTGTGAACACATTTTTTCCCCAAACTTGTTCATATTAGTGTGTCTAACTTCATCCCATGCATTTCCTACGTTTCTAATTGACTTAAAAATGCCATAGCCTCACCAGAACTGCTTGAGAGAAATGTCCATGTCATGTGTTGCATGACATGGCCTGGTGGAAGGTTCTACAGGTGTAATAAGCCTTGAATGCACGCCCTGTTCCATGTGGTGCAGCAACGAGGTTGTGTTTAGTGGCACACATACAACCTTGACACTTTTATTCAAATCATCAAGGTATAGGGGCCTGACAGCTGAGTGGATAACGCTCAGGATTCATAGTCCTAAGGTTTCGGGTTCGATTCCCGTCCGAGGCGGAAACAATTGGTGCATAGTTTTTCACCCTGATGCACTTGTTCACCTAGCAATAAATAGGTACCTTGGAGTTAGACAGCTGCTTTAGGGGTGTAATAAAAAAAAGGGGGCCTGGTTGAGGACTGGGACGCTAAGCCTGGTCCATTTTTTTTTTTTAAGCACCGATTTCTCTTCCTGCACAAAATATTCCAAGTGCCAGTCCCTAAAAATGTCTCTCACCCAAGCCTTGGCAGTACTTTGCCAGTGGTGTAAAAAAAGATGATTTTAGCACATTTTCTAAAGCGCTGGGATTCTCTGAACGGTACTGAAGAGGAGGCTTCAGTTTAAAATCGCCAGCAGCATTTTCTCCAAATGACAGGGTTAAAGAGTCCTTTATTGCTTTGAGGCCAGGCATTGTATTTTCTTTCTTGGCAATGTATGTTTTACTAGGCATTTTGTTTCCAAAACAGGCCAGTTTTATCAACATTAAACATTTGATGAGAACTATAGTTTCTATCTTCAATAATTTTGTACAATTTTGCAACAAATTTAGCTTGTCCCTTCTCGTTTGCACTAGCAGCCTTGCCACTCACTTTTACATTGTGTAAATTTGCCCTACACTTGTATCTTTCAAACCACCCACGCATGGCCAAAAACGTCTTTATCATTCAGTTTCACCTGTTGTCTGATTTAAATAGTCAAAACGACTACAGTGGTACAGTACCTTCGTTTACAAATTTTATCAGTTCCCAGAGTCGGGCCGTAAACCGAAACAAATTTTTCCATAAGAAATAATGTAAATTGAATTAATCCGTTCCACACTCCCAAAAATATTAACTTCAAAGTACATTTCATACATAATACCACAAATATTTTGTTCTACAGTATGTACAAGTAATATCTTAACTTTATTGATGACTTGTTGGCGTATGGAAGATGGGAAGGAGGAGAGGTGTTAGTGTTTGGAAGGGAAGTCCCCTTCCAAACACTATCAGGCAGTGATGACTTCTCTGGGGTACTCTCTCTCCTACATTTTGCAGGCATACCCCAGGACCTGGTTGTGGCTCGCTGCTTGCTCGTCTTTCTAAGAATTTGTCTAAAGACACTTTTCCCTACTTTTTAACACTTGTCTGTAGTGAAATCACATTCATTCACTATGAATGATCTCTTGTTTTTCCTCTATTGTCATCCTCACATTTTTCTTAAGTTAAACCTTCCACTGAATTTCTTGGGACACATTGCATGATATATAATAATTACTTTTATGTTCAAAAAGCAGAAAACAATGAAATTCTTAAAACAGAATTAAGCGCACTCATCACTAGGCAGTAGGCACTAGTAAACTGAAGCACGCCATGTCTGTGCCAGAAACCACACACTCTGTCGACCCATACGTGTAGCAACAAACTCGTTGCCAACCGAGTCGAAATTTACAAAGAAATTGCGATCGTAACCTGAAAAATTTGTAAAGAGGGATGGTAGTCAACCAAGGTTCCACTGTACATATACAGTTTTGACAATCTGAAAATAAGCTGTTGAAAAGCCTTCGTGTAAAATTTTACAATACCCACCCACCCTTTTAGTTCACAATACTAAAGGGTGGGTGGGTGAGGAGCTCACGTACACCTCCCTGGGACCGGTGTGGGTTGCCTGTGCCCCCTCTTTGGGTGGTGTACGTGCTGAAGGGCACCATGTAGGGGCCTTGTGAGCCATCGGACCACCCGCTGGAGGGGTTGCCTGCGAGAGGCTGCCCTGAGTGGATGGTTGGGTGTCTGGGCTGGGGTGATAGGGGGACTGGGGTCTTAGCACCAGTGTGGGAGAATGAACGAAGTAATAGGATTCCCCTGTTGAAAAGGGGGAGCACCTCTGGGACGACGCACCCTTCCTGCACTGGCCCGCGCTCGGCCTCCCTGGCTGCCCTGGTAGGTGGTATCCTTTGGTTCCAGGTCCCATTCTTTAGTTATTGGTTTGCTGCATGGATGGCGACTTGACTTCTCTCTTACCCAGGCTCATGGGGTGGGCGACCAGGCCCCTGAGTCGGACCGTCCTGGAAGACCGGGATCTGTAGCCCCCACTACAGGACCCGGTTTAGGCCCTGACCAGACTCTTCCTCCCTGCTCCCCTCCCTCCCTCTGTGGTTGGGTCGAGCCCCAAGCCTGCTGTGGTGACCGTCTCGTCCCCTTGCATGGCTCTATCTCTTCTTGTGACTTCTGCACCTTTTGACCCGTCCCTCTCTAAAGGTTCTCATCGCCGTCCCAGCCACAGCCGCTCTCGTATGCTCCCTTCCCATACTAATTCGTTCCATGCTTTGTTTGGTCCTGCTACATGGACTAAGTACTTTGACCTCCTTCCTTTGGATTCAACTCCTGACGATTTTTCCCTTATAGGCATCTTGTTGATTCCGTGGATGCCTCTGTCACCTTCAACCCCACTCGTCTTGGTACCCGTGTCGTTGCTGCTCCTTCTCAGGATGTGGCCACCCGCTTGGCCGCCTTATCCTGCCTTGGCGAGACCTCTGTTCGGGTCTCGATGAACGCTCGGTTGAATGCCAGTATTGGCACTGTTCTCCTCCCACACCATGTTGCTACCGGTGTTCGGAATCTCAAGGACTGCCACGAGGATATCAAGCATATCCTCGAGGCCCAGGGTCATTCTATCCTCCAGGTGGATACGTTTACTCGTCCCCCCTCGTGGTCATCGCCGCCTGCCCCTTCGGGTTGTGAAGATTACCTTTGATGGTAGGACCCTTCCGCCCTCTGTCATTCTTGCTGGTACCAGATGCTCCGTTCAGGAGTATATTCCATCTCCTCGGCTCTGCAGTAAGTGTTGGATGTTTGGGCGTGGTCCCCTTAAATGCTCTAGTCCTGTCTCTCTCTGTCCCTTGTGCAGAGGCGAGGGTCACTCTAAGTTGGAGTGCACTTCTCCTCAGGCCCGCTGCCTCAATTGTGGTGAGGCCCACCCTACCTTTTCCCATACGTGTGTGCATTAAAAGCTTGAGGCGACTGTCCTCAACTTGAAGCACCGGGACCGTTTGTCTTTTCCTGAGGCTCGGCACCAGGTTCATTGTCTCCCCCTCTTTCACTGGTGTCTCCTATGCTCGCGTGGTGCGCTCTTCCTCTCCTCGCCCTTCCCACCTTCCTCAGTCTCAACCGTTTCCAAGCCTTAGACCCAGACACGCCCACCACCACCTCCCCTGTTTCCCTCCATTCTGTCCCGGAGGGTCCCCCTCCTGGTTCTCTGCCTAGGGCTCCCCTTCTTTCTACCCAGTCTGTCACGTCTCCTGTGTCTTTCTCCTCTCCCTCTGGTCCTCCTTCCCGTCCTTCTCCTCCGTCTCTTGGCTCTCCACGCCCCCTGACTGTGCGGGCAGATGTCCATCGCTCTCCTGGTGGTCGTGTTGTTCGCTCTCGCTCTTCTTCTCCTATCGAAACGCTGGAATCTGTTGCCCAGTACATTGCTGGGATGCCTGTCTCTTTGAGTCAGAAGCGGAAACCTGGCTCCCCTCCTTCCTCCTTCCCGGTTGGTNAACAATATATCACCAGGGAATGTTACATTATCCACCACAGTACATTCATGGATACACGGTTTTTCTTTTTCAATGTTAAAAGTTAAAATGCATTTTCCCAGAACGTCAAAATGTTGACCATTGACAGCTGTTAATTGTGCACCCCCTTCCTTAAGGCGCACCTGACTGAAGGTCCTAAATGAGTCCATCTTAATGATGGTTACCTGACTACCAGTGTCCAGGAATGCAGTCAACCTCTTCCCACACACCCTCACTTCAAAAGTGGGCCGCCCTTCCTCCTTGGGGGCCTTATCTCATAATTCCTCCTTATTATTGGGACAGTCATCTCGTTTGTGGCCTCGTCCGCCACAACTCCAACACCTGGGGTCATGAGTGTAGTGCCAGTGGGGAGGCGGACCCGCTCTATGGTGCCTTCCCCTCTGGTTACTATGAGAGTTACCTACGCTCTCCTTAACACGATGTACCTGGTTGATACCTGGTTGATGGGGTTCTGGGAGTTCTTCTACTCCCCAAGCCCGGCCTGAGGCCAGACTTGACTTGTGAGAGTTTGGTCCACCAGGCTGTTGCTTGGAGAGGCCCGCAGGCCCACATACCCACCACAGCCCGGTTGGTCCGGCACTCCTTGAAGGACACAATCTAGTTTCCTCTTGAAGATGTCCACGGTTGTTCCTGTAATATTTCTGATGCTTGCTGGTAGGACGTTGAACAACCGTGGACCTCTGATGTTCATGCAGTGTTCTCTGATTGTGCCCATGGCGCACCTGCTCTTCACTGGTTCTATTCTGCATTTTCTTCCATGTCGTTTACTCCAGTACGTTGTTATTTTACTGTGCAGATTTGGGACCTGTTCCTCCAGTATTTTCCATGTGTATATTATTTGATATCTCTCGTCTCCTTTCTAGTGAGTACATTTGGAGAGCTTTGAGACGATCCCAATAATTTAGGTGCTTTATCTCGTCTATGCGCGCCGTATATGTTCTCTGTATTCCTTCAATTTCAGCAATCCCTCCTGGATGTGAATTGGTCGTATCTACCGCTTGGATACAAGAGGATTGTCTGGTGTCAGTTGTGTCCTTATACTGCCCCTGAATATTCTGTAAGTCCGTAGCGTACTCTGTTAAACTATAGTAATCCGTCGTTACACTTGCAGCTGAAACGTGAGCTCCAAGTATCCCGGGGATTGACATACACAACAGTTGTTTAGCCTTCTGACTAATTCTCAGGTCATCGTACCCTAACTCATACCTCAAGTCACGCACTCTACGCAATATACCAGTTCCAAAATCTTTGAGCGTTTCGTTCGGGCCTCGTTTTAAACTAGCTAAATACCTATTAGCTGTTTCCTCTGTTATTTTCTCTTTATAACGTCTCTTAATTGCTAACACAAACTCTGGCCCATGTTTGCAAGTATTGAAACTCTTGGTCCTGCATTATTGAACGATTAGGGTCTATACAAGCTCCTGCTGCTAAATTAATTTTCACCCAGTCATCCTGGGCAGCTGACAAACATGAACCTATTTGCCCTAGCCAGTCGTCTATTTTCTGGTTACGTTCCACTATATTTGTCGGTAACTCTTTGCAAATTAGTTTGGGCAACACTGGTCTAGGCAATGAGTGATGAAAATGGGGGCTGACGCATACCATGAGACGCAGGGGGCATGGAGTGTAGATGTTGGCAATGGTTAGGGAAGAGCTGGGAATGGGTAGGGTAGGGTTGGTGTAAGGTAGGGTTATAGTGATGGTCAGGTGGGGGGTAGGGTTGGGTAGGGTGATGTTGGTGTGAGGCAGGGGATACTAGGGGTTGGTTCTGGGCAAGGCATAGGATGGTAGATGAGGGTTTGGTCGTCTGATCACGGTTGGGGTTGCGAGGGGGAAGAGGTGGAGTGGTATTGGTGGGGACAGTCACCTGAGTGGACCCCCTGAGTGGACCCCCTGAGTGGACCCCCTGAGTGGACCCCCTGAGTGGACCCCCTGAGTGGACCCCCTGAGTGGACCCCTGAGTGGACCCCCTGAGTGGACCCCCTGAGTGGACCCCCTGAGTGGACCCCCTGAGTGGACCCCCTGAGTGGACCCCCTGAGTGGACCCCCTGAGTGGACCCCCTGAGTGGACCCCCTGAGTGGACCCCTGAGTGGACCCCCTGAGTGGACCCCCTGAGTGGACCCCTGAGTGGACCCCCTGAGTGGACCCCCTGCGTGGACTCCCTGAGTGGACCCCCTGAGTGGACCCTGAGTAGGTGTATGTACGTGCCCTGCCGGAAGGTTCACATACAGGGGTTCAGAGAGGCGCTTCCTAATTTCTGAGGATGGGTAAGGTGGGAGAGGGGGTGGTTGGGGAGGGGTATGTGGGGAAGCTGCAGGCCGCCACGTCCCTGGGGTGTTGGTGGGTTGGGGAGTCGGTCTGCGGGTAAGTGGGGAAGGGGTGATGTCATTAGGCCGCTGAGTATCAGGGGGTGGACATGGGAAGGCTACCCAGCGAGTGACCTGATATGACCCCACCACCTGCACCTTGTGGGTCGCCACCAGACTCCTGAACCGTGCTATCCACTTGGATAGCCTGTCTCTGTGTCCACATTTCAACTTCCACTTCATCAGAGGGATTATACAGTGTCATGGCTGTCCCCACGTGCGGCCTCAGCCTGATCCTCTGAAAACCGTACTGTTGGAAGGTTCCGTTGGCTAAGCCCTCCCTGACTCCTTAATGTTCTATCTGAACTCATGATGCCAATAAACTACGTCTGAACAACTAGTTCACAGGACTAGCGCTGACCCATAAATGTTGAAAAAAAATATAAAAAAATCCTTGGAACTAACAATAATCCACTGAAAATAAGACAAAAAACTCACAACGTCGTTATAAATAGCCCCTTTACTTAACAAGGATGGTACTTTCAATGACACTTCTAAACCAAAACAACGTAAATAGTTTTCAATCTGCTTGCTTTTATGACATAATAATTGATATTACCTTCACCGTGTTGAGACAATTACTCATACACAATACCAGTACACAATTTCACACGCACTATTCATTAACAAAATTCACTGATAGAAACTATTTGTACTTCCTATCGGGTAAATTATAATTACTGCTCGTATGAGCTTAACCCTCAAACCGCGCATATCATATATAAATGATATCAGTGACAAAACCGATATCGCGCGCACATTTATATATGATTTCGTGTCTAGCGCTATAATTTAAACACCCCGCCTGGGATAGGGGCAGCAATAGTACAGCCACGACTGATAGTTGCCAGATCCCACCTAGAAAAAAAATCCAGCCCAACATTTTTGAGAGTGAGAGCGTCAGTATTGTGCCAGCCACCAAGGCTGGCGCACGCAGCACGAGCTCACAGCACCGCTGTTCAGCTTGTGACCACAGCATCGCCTACAAATGCCAAAATATAAGTGATACTGCTATTATTTAGCAGTGATAGTATTACTGAAGCCCCCTGACTTTGATAAAACTGACCAGGATTCTGATAACAGCTTGATTGTGGAGATATTTAGCGCTGTGCTCGATGGAGGGAGGAGTACGGCTGTGGAGGGAGGATTGTGGCGTTGTCTTCTGACTGTGTGTGGCCACCATTTATTGACTGCACTCACCATACCAGCTTAGTGGTTCGCTATGGTGAACACAAATGTAGATACTTACATATAACGTGTGTATAGTGTGAGATAACAGCGAGAGGAGTAGGTTGGGAGCCGCCATTTTGGTGAAGGAGGAGCGTCGTCTGCAGGAATTATCGTGTTGTTTACTGGTGACCACAAAGGGTCTTTGGGCACCATACCAGCTTATTTGTACAAGTATGGTGAATAAAACAGGTAGATACTTATATATAATGTGTGTATATAGCATAATAACACCACAACCAATATTGTTGGAGGAGAAATATTAGTGTGTGTGGCCTTGAGGGTGGCCGCCGATCAGCTGACTGTGGAGTAGCTACGTCTTTGTGCGTTTACTCACCATACAAGCTTAGATGTACAGTTATGGTGAACAAAACATGTAAATACGTATATATAACGTCTGTGTATAGTGAATAAATGCAAAAACAGTATTGTGGGAGGTAAATGAGGGTGACTGAGGTGGTGTTGAGGGAGGGCGTGGCAGTGAGTGGCTCGCTGGTGTGTGGCGGCCACTCCTCGTTGCTTTTTGACTCACAAGACCAACTTAGTAGTTCGTTATGGTGAACAAAACATGCAGATACTTATATATAACCTGTGTATATAGTGTAACAACAGCAAAACTATTTGTTTATTGTTTTATGAACATAATAATTGAATCACTTATATGCACACCATAATTTTGAGTACAGCGATGGTTCACACATTTTATAATATAAATATACCACAATTCACTGTATGGAATAATATTACTGCAAAAAAACTAAGAAAAAATCAATCAGAGACATTGAAATAATTAGGAAATAATATATTTGTGGCAACTGCCGTCTGACAGCTCGGGCGGAGTAGTACACCTCGTCTGGCGAAGGCTCTGCCAACGCCCCTTTTTTGCCACACTTCCCTACCCTATTGCGGCTAAAATATGCTACCTACGATTTTTTTGTTATTTTTTCCGTGATCAGGGAACAAAAATAAACAATTCTATAAGACGAAAAAATTTTTTGATTTTTTTTTTTTGTTGCGCCTGTGGGTGTGAATTCCATTTGGGCCCCTAGCGGTTTGAGGGTTAATTAATAGTTACTCTTATGCCTTAACCCTTACACTGCTAAGGGGTCCTGGGGACATTTACACCCCTGTGCGCAAGAAAAAAAAATTCAAAATTTTTTTTTTTGTCTTCTAAACACGTTAATTTGTGTCCCCTGAGCACGGGAAAAATAACAAAAAAATTGTAGGTGACATTTTGGGCGCAATTGACCGAGGAAGTCTGGCAAAAAGTGGGCGTTGACAGAGCGATCGTCAGGGCCGGTCAGCGTCACCCGCACTGAAAGGTGGGAGTTGCCACAAAGATATTATTACCTAATTGTTTAATTGTCTCCGATTGATTTTTTTTTTTTTTGCAGTAATATTATTCAATAGTGTGTATTGTAATATATTTATATAATAAAAGTGGTGAATAATCGCTATACTCAAAAGTATGGTGTGCATATTTGTGATTCTATTATTATGTTTATAAAACAGTAAACAAACAGTTTTACTGCTATTACACTCTATTCACAGGTTTTATATAAGTATCTGCATGTTTTGGTCACCATAACGAACCACTAAGTTGGTATTGAGAGTCGAAAAGCAACGAAGAGTTACCGCCACACCAGCCAGCCAGCCACTCGCTGCCACTCCCTCAACACATGCACTAAACTTTCTTCCCCAACAATACCATTTGTGGTGTTATTACACTATATACAGACGTTATATTTAAGTATGTATATATTTTGTTCACCACAACTGTACAGCTAAGCTGATATAGTTAGTTCAGGCACTAAGAGTGGTCGCTATACACAGCTGGCAGCTGGCGGCTCCCTCGCTCATTCAAGGTCACACGCACTAAACTTTCTCCCCCAACAATACTGTTTGCAGTGTTATTACCCGATATACACATATTATATATAAATATCTGCATGTTTTATGCACCGTAACTGTACACCTAAGCTTGTAGTGTGCCCAAAGAGCATAGTGGTCACCCTCTAAACAGCTAGACAAATCGTGCAGACGACGTCACCTCCGTCACCCAAATGGCTCCTCCCAGCATAACCCTTTTGCTGTTATTACACTAATACACACATTATACTGTATATAAGTATCTACATTTGTGTTCACCATAGAGAACCAATGAGCTGGTATGGTGAATGTAAACAATAACAGGTGGCCACACAGTCAGTAAACGATGCTGTCTCCCTCTGTCTCTCAGCTTCACTCCTCCTACAGCGCTAATTATTACAACAATCCTGCTATTATCACAACACTGGTTATTTATATCACAGTCAGGAGTCATCTGTAATATTGTCATCGCTAAATAATAACAATTAAATATTTATTTTGACATTTTTCGGCGATGCTGTGGTCACAAGCTGAACAGCAATGCTGCTCGCTCATGCTGCGTGCGCCAGCCTTGGTTGCTCCAACAGTACTGTGCCTCTCACACCTGAGAATATTGCCCACGATTTTTTTTTAAATGGCGTCTGTTTACAAGAGCCCTGAGGAAGCTAATGTGAACCCCGTGTAGCCGCGGGCCATTTGAATCGGGCCTGGCACCCTATAGCGTATATATACGCTATGCGCACCGTGGGACATGTTACTCAGGGCGTATATATACGCCATGCGCAGTTTAAGGGTTAAACCTACAGCCACATCACGTGACCCAGAACAATTTCGCTCGCTACTCTCGTGGGTCCACAGCTCGAAACTTGTCACCCACAGTGACCAGACTTCAAACGCCAGGCGTCCCTAGACGTGAGTCAAACTGACACACTAATCCCCACTAGCATGCTGTACAATACCAGTACAACTCAGATTATCTCGTTCAACTGGAGTAATCAGTCAATCGTGATAATACAGTATGAACAGAACCATCACTTAAAACTACTTAATAGCTACACTGAACAGCACAAGACGCACGAGACTGAACACTAAAACAATGTTCACCACCACTAAGCCACCATTGTAATATCTCGACCGTGCACCCCGCTACTACCACTGAAATAATCGTGTAATCTCCGCTCCGTCTATGGTAATAACAGATGCTATACCGATCATCTAAGATGTTAACACTCGGGCCGTCATACGAGGACGTAAACCAGTAAACAGAGGAGACAGAGAGGAAGAGTGAGGCAGAGCAAGAACGAGAGCAAGGGAGGGAGAACGAGAGCAAGTGAGGCAAAAGGGAGAGGGAGAAACTAGTGAGGGAGGGGGAGACAGAAAGATAGATATTACAGCCACAGCCTTCATATGAGTTACCGAGGAACGCTGCCACCACCCTGAATTACCGGACAGGGGACCGGAGTGAGATTCGTAGGTCTTGCATGTGAGATTTTTCTCTACGCCTACCTCCCTTAGGAGGTGGACTACAAGTTTAAAGGCTGCTCTTGGCAGTTAAGCATGAGTCCAGTAGAAAAAGGAGAAGCGGGAGCAAACCGCCAGGCTTCCACCAGCAGGGGTGAAAACCTGTCCACAATAGGCCGCTGGTTCCTCCTAGTTAAACATGACGTTAAAACCAATAAAGGGTAACCGACGGGTTCTCACAATCAAATTTTATATTTGTTGTGGCGCTATGAATTGGAATTCGAATTCTCAAGAGCACAGCCGTCATATCAAAGATCAAAACAACAATATCAATATATCAGAACATGGGAGTGGCACAGAATAGTTGAAGGTTGACATCAAAGACCGTTTTCTGTACAATAAACAATTTATTAATAACAAGAGACTAGACTACTACATTAAAACAAAAGAATGTCAATGACGTTACTCGAAGTCCTTCCTGTGACACTATCAATGACAGCTAGACACCAGCCCCTCGGACTGCATAATGAACTAACTCGAACATAAGCGTGCCCACAGAGGAATCAACAAGCAAGCAAGAACTAACAGATCTATAATCACAATTACAACAAATGACACAGTGAGTTCTGAAACACGTCTCCAGTAACCTCCTAACTGTTCTACGCCTCAGTGCAGTCTACACCTGCAATAGCGGTTGCAATGCAATCAAATCATTAGCCTTTCAATGACATCAATAACTAATGGGTTCACTGGCAACTCCAGCACCCTTCCTCAAATTAATATTTACGTTAATGTCCATCCAGTGGCACCATAACCAACAGCTAAATAGCAACCCTTGCTGTGTGGCTGCATGCTGAACTAACCTGAACACAGGTGTGCCCACTGACGACGCAATATTGCAAATTCAAAGAAAAATATCACAGACTAAGTTACACCACAGCGAGTGATTTAATTACGTTAATGTCCATCCAGTGGCATTTGCAACACAGCTATTCAACAGCCCCTCGAGAAATGACAGCAGGCTCCATCCTGCTGACACTTCGGGCTGACAACATGAACTGAACAAAAGTTCCACTGATGACACAAGCAAGCAATCAATAGTGACACGGCTTCCTAGTGGCAGCTACTCTAATCACAAGCTTAAGGTCCTCCCGCCCAACAGGAGCGACCCCCGTAATCAGGTGGGTAGTCTAACAGTGACTCCCCCTATCACAACTAAAGTGAACAAAGTCAGGCAAGGTGGGATTCTGGGACACAGCTCCACTCATCCCTAAGTTACTTTACCCTCGTCACTAGACGATAACCAAAAGAAATTGCCTTAATCAATTACAACATTGATTATGTGAATAATGATGGAAATTGACTGATCACAGCAGTCAGCAACAAGTACTACTTTAATCACATAACAAGTGTCTCACGCTAGACAACAACATGATAGTACTCTACGTTAACACAAGTCCTCTTGCCACAATAACTCAAACTCTTAAATTACATCACACTTTACTCCTTGCAAGTATTCAGTGAGTAATTCTTAATTAAGGTCAAACGGACCACTAATTACATCCCAATTGAGTTACGTTAACTAAGCCTACCCCAAGTGGGTGGCTTCTCAACAGTCTGTGTATCATTAATTACTTTTACTTACTAATGAGTGCTAATTACCCTATTTAACCTCGAGTAATTAATTGTCACCAGGACCGATAATTAATCATACATAAATACGTCTCACTCCGTACTGCCTAAGCAGGTCTCATCAAACACTGTGAATTCACGGAAGAGGAGTTAATTACTATTAACAATGAGTGCAACTTAATCCACTGTCACCAGACAGAATATGATTAAATAACGTATTATGCT
>WNGS01028254.1:0-15075 GCA_020271785.1 Procambarus virginalis | reverse complement strand
ATGATCCCTATGTGCAAAATAGTAATGGGAATCTGCAAAATTGATAGGGAAGATTCCCCGAGACCGGAACTTTAAGATCAAGGGGGTCATAAATTTAAACATGAAAAGCTGCTGAAGAAATATAAGAATTTACTTTCGCAGAGTTGGTAGACCGTTTGAACAAGTGAGAAATTGGTGGTCAAAATACCAGTAGTTTTAAAGCATTATATGACAGTGCTGGGGAGACGGGACACCATGAGCGTGGCTCTCAACCTGTAACTACTCGGTAATTACAATAAAACATTGGTACATGGAAAATTGCTAGTCTTAAAACTTGTAAAAATTGCATAAGTTTCCATAGCTACTAGGCTGTGGAGGGTGAGATGGACGGATGGAGTACTGTACATAAAAATTTGTCTGAGAAATAATGAAGTAACCAAAGCCATCTATAAGTGTTGATGCCATTGGTAAAGAGGGTAGTAGTGAAGGAAGGGGCATTTCATTACACTTAATATTGTAATACTGATATTAATGAGTGTTGATCTTGCAGGTTTGGACATGGAGCCTTCTTGCTGTGCTTAGAAGCTTTATATAAGAAAGTGACTGGAAATGACTTGATCTACACAGCCTTGGTTGGCAAACCATCAGAAATTACCTATTACCATGCAGACCATGGTGCAGCACCATGCAAGGTTAATAGGAATCAATCACCCTATAACTAAGCTCTATGCAATTGGGTGAGTATTTTGTTCAAGCTAGAATTTTTCATACTAACATTAGTATGCCTTCACAAAGTATAATAATTTGTTATTAGGTTGCATGTTGGTAAAAAACTTGGATATTATTATTTATTAAAGTTTACTTTGAACTTTGGAAGCTGGAACTGCATTTTTTCCATAGTTATCTTAGCAACATGATGAATCTATAATTTTATTGACTAATAATTTGTGTTATTAGTTGGTGTTCCCTAAATAATTTTGGGTCTTTTTATAAGGGAGCACTTTGGTGACTCCCTGTAGCCATGTTACTGAGATGGACCCCACTACTTTGTCACATCAGCAACAAGACCTTTGGCCGTTCATTGGCCAGAACCTGGCCTCGCGACTGCCTCGCGACTTCGAATTGCCACGACTGGCCAACAGGGCGGTGCTTCAGTCGTGGCGCACCATCCCACAGCTGTGGTTTGTTGTTACCCACTCTTTGCATATGGGGGCTTTGCATTTGCATATGGTTGAAAGTTTATCATTCTTTTCCCACTTTTTGGGGCATTTTTCATATAGCTAATGTGTTCTTGTTCTTACCAGTAACTCAGTTGTTCACTTTTGTGTGACACATCTCGGGTGTGGGTCATGTTTGCTATGAAATGGGTGGGTGGTACATGAACTGGAGTTTCCTTCATCACTACCGAGGGTTTGTCTGTAGTTTTGGTAAGTTTGTACTCTCCTTGTTGTACCCTTCTAGTTGTGCTTGCAGGGGCTGTGCTTTGGTTCTTTGGGCCCGCCTCTCGCCTGTCATTCTACAGGTAATTACCCAAGTGTAGTTACAGGAGGAGAGCTATGCTTGTGGTGTCCCGTCTTCCCAGCACTGTCATATAACGCTTTGAAACTACTGACGGTTTTGGCCTCCACCACCTTCTCGCTTAACTTGTTCCAACCATGTGCGCACATTCCTGAGCTTCTTGGGCTCCTGTGTTTGCAGCCTTCTCCTCATCACTGTCTCCTGCATTCCCTTTCGTTACTACTCTGCCTCTGGATAAATTTTTCATGTATGTGGCTCCTTTGGGCACTCGTTTAAAACCTGTCTCATTATGGGTGTACCAAGCGTATTGATTCGTCCATCTTTTTCTGTCCTGTCCGTTTCCCTGAGGACTTGTGGGTAGTGGTCATTACTCCGTCTTGTGTTCCCGGGGCAGTCTTGTCTTGTGTACAAGACTGGTACTTCTGTATGTTATTACCTCAGTCTTGTGTTCAGACTGTGATCCTTGGCTTGTGGGCACTGATTTTGTGCCTAGCAACCTTGCCTGTATGCTTGTCCGGCTCCCAAGTCTACGCCTTCGGTATCCTGTGTCCGTATTACAGCCATTTTAGCCATAGGGTTCTTGTATAATAAAAAAATAAAAAATATTAACATTGTGTGTTATTATCCGCCAGCAAATGCGGTAGATAGGGATCCCCCCAGATCCATTTCAGAGTGCCCTAGGGTGTCCTTGCGTGAGTTACTATTTCCGGTTTCCTCTTCAGGTTTCTGTCGCTTGATGTGTTCATGGCCACCTCATCTCTCGGTTGGGGTTTTGTGACCAGTGCTCACCAGTTCAGCCAGGGTCATTGGAGGGCTTTCCTTACGTTGGGCTCACAGCATGGTGTAAGAATTTGTGGCAGGTGCTGTCAGATTTGGCTTTCTCAGGGCTCTGTGATCTGGCTCAATTTGAACTGCTACCCTGTGGTTCATTGGTTCGACCAGGGGGGGGGGATACCTTCTATCCGTGGCTCTTTAGAGCTGGTCACTTGGGTGGCTCTATTGCCAGGTTCTCGGGGTTGAGCTCTCCGTGCTGTTCACATTCAGGGAGTCCCAACAGCTGTCATGCTTCATTCCTCTTTCCATGGAGTGGACGGTTAACACTGCCATCTTCCTTTGGCTTTGTCGCCCATACGGGCGCCCAAGGTGGACCTCCCCACATTGGAGTGCTGCATTTTTTGGTGTTCATCATCAACTGCTTATCATCACCATTTTGCAAGTTGTTTCAGGCATTCTTTCTCCTCTTCATGCCTTTTGGTCTCCATTTTGTGTTTTGGTTTCTTTCCTGTCCTCAGTTTTGTCACCCTTTCAATCCATGACTTTTCTAACACCTTTTGCTTGTTAGGCCCTATTGGGCAGTTCCTTCATTTGCAGCCTTCCTGTTCTTATCTGACTATGGAGAAGCCTACAGGTACCAGAGGGTTGCTGTAGTTTTTTTTATTCTTAGCTTGTTTGGTCTGGATTGCATCATTATTTTTATCCAGTTGTGGCTCTGGGTTCTTTTTTGGGAGGGTCTTGGTGATTCTTGGGAGGCTCTCGGTGATTCTTTGTCAGCACAGTGTTCTTAGTTCGTTTTTCCCAAGGTCTCGGGTCTCTTTGTCTCGGGTCTCTTTGTCTCGGGGTTATACAGTGTCGTCCAGTATATCCTGGCTGTGGTCTACCCTCGAGCCCATGATGATGATCAGTTTGCAGCTTTGCCTGAATTTTCCTGTGGGCCACTAACACTAGGGGCTTTGACGGGGACAGGAAGCCGGCGGCTTGTCGAGGGGTCCCCCCATTTGCCTTCATAGTCTTTCCCAGTTGGATTTTGAAATTAAAGTCTTGGCATTTACAGCTTTGGTGGGTAGGTGGTTCCATAGATTTGTTGGCTCCTTTTTGCTTATACAGTATATCTTGGGCTGATATTGAGGCTCAATGGTTTTAGCAGCATGTTCTCTGGTCAATGTACAGAGGCCACTCCAGGCTTGTGTAACGTGGGGCGCAGTTACCCATCACCGATTTCCCCTTTTTTGTGGCGGGGGAGCTCATCAGCTGCTTGCCTCCATTCCTGGTGGAGGCTCATGACTCTGTATTCCTTAGTGAGATAGCAACAGGGTGGGCCACCTTGCTCTCTGCAGAAAAAGATTTCATTGCATTTAATAAAGGGTTTTATTTTCTAATTTCACTCCAAAATTCACAAGTTTTTCCTGAAAAATTATCAGCAAACTTCGATCTCACAGTATTATCTTCCTTTTTTTTTATTCTCTCTGGGGATAGCCAGCCATCTCAAGGACACCCTATATTTTTTTCATAGATTATGCCAAAAGGTAGATCTATTTTCGAAGCAGGCATACCTCTTTCATTCATATTAAGCACTGACTGGTTCTGGCTTGACAGATATATAGTCAAACTTTTGATGAAAATTACATTGAAGAATAGCACAAGCTAATTTTAGATTAGATTAGTAATTTGTTGGAATTGGAAAATTATCAAGAGTTTTGATAATTTTCCAATTTTTCTAAGTTTTTAGGAAACACTTAAATTTGCCGAGGCCAGTAACGTTTTTTGGCTTCTCCCAGTTTAGGTGTGTTCTAGGGAAGATTCTGTTTTCACTGGCAATAGTACCTTGAGTGAGGTGTATTGAAGGTGGATATGATGTACACAACACAAGGGGGATTTAGCTTTGAACAGGCCTGCCACCTCTTGATGGCACATTGTAGCATTTTGTTAAGTAGTCAATTAATTTTCCTAGATTTTTTTTGGTTCGTTCAGAACGTTTTCCAAATAGTTAAGGTATATTTTGGGCATTTTGTTACTTCATTATAGGGCATTATGCCTGGGTTTGTCTCTAATCCTCAATTGCTTCCCACCTTAGTGGGAACAAGAAATAATTGTAAAGACCCTTGTTTCCAGTAGGCAGTCAAGTCAGAGTACCTGAAGTTTCAATATTCTCCCTAAATAGGCAGAGTGTAAGCTAGGATAAACACTGAAGGGAGGGCTGAGAAATGTGTGTTTTGCAAGATCTATGTTAAGAATATTTTTTCAAAGGTAAATTTTTCTCTTTGCAGTGACAATGTGCATACAGACATTTTTGGAATGAATCTTTACCAAGAGTATGTGCGCAGACATCGTAGGAGCAAGAAGCACGTAGCTATGCAAGGGGCACGAGGCCTTGACCTTTCTACTCATGATTTTAAAGGCCTTATGGCAGATCAATGCTATTCTGTGTTAGTTAAGGTGAGTTCAATTAAAATCTTAATTAATTAATAAACACTTTGCCGCATTTATAACAAGCCGGGTCGTTATGAGCGGTTCTGACGGTTCCGCACTTTTAACTAGTATCCCAGTTAAAATAAAAAATATTTGTATAAAATCCATTTTTGCTTCGATTTTCTTGGGGATAGTTTAGAAATGTTCGCCATAAAATGTACGTTTTTCTCTAATAACAGAAGAGCTTATTAACCCTTAAAGTGCTCATCACTTCATATGAAGTGCTAGGAGTTTTACCAGTCGACTGCTCTTCACTTCATATGAAGTGTTGGAGCACTATGCAAGATTTAAACGGCCCGCGGATACACGGGGTTCACCACACCTTCATCAGGGCTCTTGTAAACAGACGCCATTTTTAAAAAAAATCGTGGGCCAAACTCCCGGGTGTTAGGGGCCTCAGTATCGCGTAAGCTACCAAGCCTGACGCACGCAGCATGAGCTCACAGCACTGCTGTTCAGCTTGTGACCACAGCATCGCCTAAAAATGCCATAATATACTTGTTCATGCTATTATGTAGCGATGATATTATTACAGAAGACCCCTGACTGTGATAAAAGTGACCAGGGTTCTGATAATAGCAGGATTGCGATGATATTTAGCGCTGTGCGCCATGGAGGGAGGAGTAATGCTGTGGGAGGGAGGGTGGTGGCGATGTTTTCTGACTGTGTGTGGCCACCTTTTATTGACTGCACTCAGCATACCAGCTTAGTGGTTCGCTATAGTGAACACAAATGTAGATACTTATATATAACGTGTGTATAGAGGGTATAAACAGCAAGAGAAGGTTTGGAGCCGCCATTTTGGTGAGGGCGGTGGCGTCGTCTGCACGACGCCACCGTGCAGACGACGGTGTTGTTTACTGGTTACCACGATGGTCTATGGGCACCATACCAGTTTATTTGTACAAGTATGGTGAATAAAACAGGTAGATATTTATTTATAATGTGTGTATATAGCGTAATAACACCACACAGTATTGTTGGAGGAGAAATATTAGTGCGTCTGGCCTTGAGGGAGGCAGCCATCAGCTGACTGTGTTAGGTCCTATGTCTTTGTGACTTTACTCACCATACAAGCTTAGATGTACAGTTATGGTGAACAAAACATGTAGATACTTATATATACCGTCTGTATATAGTGAATTATAGCAAAAACAGTATTGTGGGAGGAGAATGTGGGCGAGTCAGATGACTGGAGGGAGGGCGGGAGTGGCTGGCTGGTACACGGCGGTCACTCCTCGTTACTTTTTGACTCATAATAGCTACTTAGTGGTTCGTTATAGTGAACAAAACATGCAGATACTTATATATAACCTGTGCTTATAGTGTAATAACCGACAAAGTATTTGTTCACTGATTGATGAACATAACTGAATCAACAATATGCACACCATATTTTTGAGTACAGCAATGATTCACTCATTTTATTATATAAATATATCAAACTACACACTATTGAATAATATTACAGCAAAAAAACTATGAAACATCAATCAGAGACATTGAAATAATTAGGTAATTATCTCTTTGTGGCAACTCTGGCCTGACAGCTGGCGAGCAACAGACCGCCTGGGACGCATGCTGAGTCAGCGCCTATAATTTGCCAGACTTCCCCGCCCTATAGCGGGCAATATATGGCACTTACGATTTTTTTATTATTTTTCCCGTGATCAGTGAACACAAATTAACAGGTTAGGAAGAAAAAATCATTTTTTTTTTTCAAAATGACATGCGCCTGTGCGGATAGCAGGATATTAGACCCCGAGCATGTTAAGGGTTAAAGAAAATGTCATGGCAGTGAATCTTCGTGGTAAAACTATTGCATTATTGACACGACGCGTATGATCGACGTACTTTTATATTTGTTGCCGGTCGAACGCATTCTTATTTGACGGTTTATACTTATATTCTTATAGAACATTCTATTGCGAACACATTGGTACAAAAATTAAATGCGTACATCCAAAAATAATGTCAGGACAGTGAATTGAAAATACACTTTTCGATGTCATTTTCGGCGATATGCCGCCGCGGGTAACACTTCAGCCACTTCCCACACTCTTGTGGGTCAGTTGCGACATTGATTCTATATTTATATGCATATGTCCGTATAGAGAATTTAATTGCGATTCCAATGATACCAAAATTAACGATGTAGGACAACTGTGGGCTTCACAACCATTACGAGAATGGAAACATTTTGTTGCTGTTTGGCGCTCTCGGCAAGTGATGTCAATAGTTTTTTATTGGTTGTTGATATGCCTTATGATTTGACGGCATTTTATACGTATGTTCTTATAGACAATTCTATTGCGAACACAGTGATACCAAATTTAAATACGTACGCCTACAATTAGTGTCAGGAGACTAAAAAGAGTATACACTTTTCGGTCTCACCGCTTGGCTGCGCGAAGCGCCAGGGGCACAAGGCCCAAGTTTTTTTTCTTAACCTCAGTGCGCGAAAGTGTTAAGTACCAAACCATTGATCTTGGTTGTCTGTGGAAGTCTTTTTCTATAGGAAGCATAGTGCGAACTCCCATTGATGGTTCTTTTGCTGTGATTACTGTACAGCACTATTTAGTTACCTGATTTGGGAACTACCTTACATACTAGATTCATATGCCATTTTCCATTGTAGAAGATTTACCCACTAAAGTGCAAAGAGGGTTGAAGTGCTCTGAGGGTTGTACAATTTGTTTTTTAATTAGGCCATATTTTAATGGTTTTTTAATGTTTTCATCACTTTGATTTGAAATGAAAATAGTTGTTTGGAAACATTTTGATATTAACATTAGCTGAACATTTATAAAAACAACAAAAATATGTCCTTAACAACTGCACCATGGAAATTTTTGCCAAAAAAGGTGTGAAGAATAGGAGTGCAATAGGCAAAATTAGAGAATGGTATATGAACACGAGTGCTTCACAGCTATACAATATGTTATATGAACATGAGGGCTTCACAGCTATACAATATGTTATATGAACATGAGGGCTTCACAGCTATACAATATCCTCCCAGCTAACATAAGACATATCATATCGCCAGTGCAAAATTGGATGTGTTCGAGAGAACATTCCGCGTTCCAGCAAGAAGTAGTGAACCATCCAGATTGTAGTGGGTATGTGTAGGCTTGCAGGCTCCTCTATAAGCAACAGCCTGTTGGACTAAGTTACTACAAGTCAAGCCTGGCCCCCCCCAAGCTAGGGTTGTAGAAAAACTCCCAAAACCCGCCGGGTATGCTCCAGGCCTGGCCCGCTCAGTTTACCAGTGCCTCCCGCCTAGTGACTATCCCGCCTGAATTCTTTGCAAGGATTTACAGTGTTTTCAGCTATTTGAACATAAAAGTTATTATATATCTCGCCATGCGTCCCAAGAAAGCCAGTGGTAAGGTTCAAGGCAAGAAAACATATGTGAGAATGACCATAGAGGAAAAACAAGAGATCATTTGTAAACATGAAAATGGTACATGTATTGTTGAACTACCCAGGCAGTACAACAAACCACCTAAAGAGGGGTGGGAGGAGGAGGAGGAGGCAGTAGAGGATGTCCCTTCCTCAATAATGAAGAAAATGTGCAGTATGGGAAGAACTGCTAAGTTTTGCTGAAAAGAATCACCAGATAAAGCTTTAGCAGGCCGTTGCATTGATGTTATTAATGACAATGTGATGTCTCACTACAGGCAAGTGTTAGAAGGGAAAAACAGTCTTCAAGAAAAACAATGAGAAAATCATGCAGTAAGTCACAACCAGGACCTAGTGATATGCAGGTAAAACGTGCTAGTGTGCACCCAGAGAGGTCCTCACTGCCTGATGTTATAATGGAAGGGGAC
The DNA here is from genome assembly GCA_020271785.1 of Procambarus virginalis. Taxonomy (NCBI): domain Eukaryota; kingdom Metazoa; phylum Arthropoda; class Malacostraca; order Decapoda; family Cambaridae; genus Procambarus; species Procambarus virginalis. The sequence goes on along the minus strand of WNGS01028254.1, from coordinate 6,499 downwards.
TCCCTTCCAAACAGTAACAACTCCCCTCCTCCCCTTTCTCACCATCTTCCATACACCAACAGCAGTCATCAGTAAAGATAAGTAATAATTTGTAATATTTTTGTAGTGAAGATTTGGGTGAATTAGGTATGAAATTTACTTTGAAGTTAATTTTTTGGGGAGTCGGGAACGGATTAATTCATTTCCCATTATTTCTTTGGGGAAATTCGTTTGGTTTACGAATTTTCGGGTTACGAACTGTCTCTAGGAACAGATTAAATTCGTTAACTGAGGTACCCCTGTACTCTATAAACACCTGCAAAGGATCTCTGATCAACCAGGCTGTGATTCATATGTCAGGCTGCAAGTTGCTGTGACCATCACCCGGATGACCAGACCATCAACCAGGAGGCTGGTCAGAGACCGGGCCATGGGGACATTGATCCCCACAACCATCAACAGGTAGACAGATGTGAATATTTGGTAAGTTTCTCGGAGGACTGTCCTCCTCCTCTCCATAAAGGGGGAGTTTTCATTACACACAAAATACCATAAATACAGGGGACTTAAGTACACTTACAGTACATTTGACTGTATCTTTTTCTAATGATGTATATATAATTACTGCAAACATTGTCCATTGCTGCTTACCTGAAAAACAAAATTTATGATTTCTTATCTTTTGGACAAGTCGCATGTTTTTTAACCCTCAAACCGCTAGGGGCCCAAATGGAATTCACACCCACAGGCGCAACAAACAAAAAAAAATCCAAAAAATTCTTTCGTCTTATAGAAGTGTTTATTTTTGTTCCCTGATCACGGAAAAAATAACAAAAAAATCGTAGGTGGCATATTTTAGCCGCAATAGGGTAGGGAAGTGTGGCAAAAAAGGGGCGTTGGCAGAGCTTTCGCCAGACGAGGTCTGCTCCGCCCGAGCTGTCAGACGGCAGTTGCCACAAATATATTATTACCTAATTATTTCAATGTCTCTGATTGATTTTTTCTTAGTTTTTTTGCAGTAATATTATTCCATACAGTGAATTGTGGTATATTTATATTATAAAATGTGTGAACCATCGCTGTACTCAAAATTATGGTGTGCATATAAGTGATTCTATTATTATGTTCATAAAACAATAAACAAATAGTTTTGCTGTTGTTACACTATATACACAGGTTATATATAAGTATCTGCATGTTTTGTTCACCATAACGAACTACTAAGTTGGTCTTGTGAGTCAAAAAGCAACGAGGAGTGGCCGCCACACACCAGCGAGCCACTCACTGCCACTCCCTCCCTCAACACCATCTCACTCACCCTCATTTACCTCCCACAATACTGTTTTTGCATTTATTCACTATACACAGACGTTATATATACGCATTTACATGTTTTGTTCACCATAACTGTACATCTAAGCTTGTATGGTGAGTAAAGCCACAAAGACGTAGCTACTCACACAGTCAGCTGATCGGCGGCCTCCCTCAAGGCCACACGCACTAATATTTCTCCTCCAACAATATTGGTTGTGGTGTTATTACGCTATATACACACATTATATAAAAGTATCTACCTGATTATTCACCATACTTGTACAAATAAGCTGGTATGGTGCCCAAAGAGCATAGTAGCCATCAGTAAACAACGTGCCAAGTCGTGCAGACGACGCTCCTCCTTCACCAAAATGGCGGCTCCCAACCTACTCCTCTCGCTGTTATCTCACACTATACACACGTTATATATAAGTATCTACATTTGGGTTCACCATAGCGAACCACTAAGCTGGTATGGTGAGTGCAGTCAATAAATGGTGGCCACACACAGTCAGAAGACGACGCCCACAACCCTCCCTCTACAGCCGTACTCCTCCCTCCATCGAGCACAGCGATAAATATCACCACAATCACGCTGTTATAAGAATCCTGGTCAGTTTTATCAAAGTCGGGGTCTTCAGTAATACTATCACTGCTAAATAATAGCAGTATCACTTATATTATGGCATTTGTAGGCGATGCTGTGGTCACAAGCTGAACAGCTGTGCTGTGAGCTCGTGCTGCGTGCGCCAGCCTTGGTGGCTGGTCAATACTGACGCTCTCACACCCAAGAATGTTGGGCTGAATTTTTTTTCTAGGTGGCATCTGGCAACTATCAGTCGTGGCTGTACTATAGCTGCCCCTATCCCAGGCGGGGCGTTTAAATTATACCGCTAGACACGAAATCATTTATAAATGATGTGCGCGTTTCGGTTTTGTCACTGATATCATTTATATATGATATGCGCGGTTTGAGGGTTAATAATGAACTCGCCTAGTGGACCGCTCTCGTGCTATGGTCATCCAAACAGTTGTCTTGTTTGAAATGCTCCACACAGTTACATTATAATTCTTTTACTAGGCTCTCCACTGTTGTCTTGTACAGTACTGTACTCATAAGACTATCTGCTGCACCCAATTGTTTATTATAAGAGCCACTCCTCTTATTTATACAGTGTGTGTTGACAATAATTATCCTACTAACCCATTTTGTTTCTCGCCTGCAGACGGGGGTGTTTAATGGCCAGCAACTTCTTGAGCACTCACCTCGAGACTTCCTTCCTGTGGAGTCCAAACTTCAGGAACCATCAATTACAGTAAAGTGTGTGTTGGAAGCAATCACTAATATATTTAAAAAGGAAAAGTTTTCTTGAAACCAATCTCGGCCTTAGTTAATACCAAAACATAACTAATTTATTCTTAGTTCTATTCCTCCATGTTTACTGTCTACTGGACTCAACAAATATTAATGTCAACACTGCAGACAATAATGTTTCTAAGATAAAGTGACAGTGTCAGACCACGGAGGAAGAATTGAAACAGGAATTTCCTTAAGTACTTTCGTATATTAATAATACATCTTCAGAAGGAGTCATTAATATACGAAAGTACTTAAGGAAATTCCTGTTTCAATTCTTCCTCCGTGGTCTGACACTGTCACATTTTCAATCACGTGTTTATTTTTCGTGATTTACACACCTAAGGGAAAGTGTGTGGTATAATGGATAAAACACAATGATGTGTAATTGTTTGTCATGTACATACAATATGTGATCATTTTGATCACATATTGACGACAAATCCCTAACTTGTGGTCATATTTGTACTTTCCAGTAGTCATAAACAATGGAGTGTGTCAGCTTTGAGTAATACTGTTCTGAAATTGTGCTAATGAGTTAAATAGTGTACTTTATATAAAGTTGATCAAGTACTAGACTTGACCAGTCATTTATAGTTGGGTGCATTACATGTACCTCTGTACTCAAGGCTTGCCTACAAGCTTAACATCTTTATTTGCTCTGTGCACACATGATTCTTCTTGGAATATGTTTTGTATTTTTTCCACACCAATTTTTATGGCTAAACAGAATTACGTCATAAAAATTAATTAATGAGCAGTAAATTAGGAGCTTCTTAGTACAACCAGTAATGACTTTTCAGAACACTAATGTATTTTTCATTAATATTTGGTACCAGTAATTGATAATACTCGAGTAATTTGCAGACGAGGAGTCACAATAACGTGGCTGAAATATGTTGACCAAAACCACACACTAGAAAGTGAAGGGACTACGACGTTGAGACTGTCGACTTGAGACATGGTCACACAATCGGCTTGTTTCGGCCCGTCCTGGACCATTCTCGTCGTCGTCGTCCCTTCACTTTCCAGTGTGTGGTTTTGGTCAACTCAAGTAATTTGCTTAGTTTAGTTGTGGAGTATGTATACCAGCACATGTAAACATTGAAAACACCTAACAAAAAACACTTAAACACCTTCCTATATGTTCTTGAGTAACAAATTGTGAAAAGTTGCTTTCTTTACAAGCTGTAACAATTTTATAAGGCATTCATTTTAAGAATAGATTTTTTCCACTGTTTATCCATATTAATATATTTTCAAAGTACAGGCAGTCCCGTAACTACGAAAGAGTTATGTTCCGAGAATGTATTCGTAAAGCAGTTGATCGGAATGCGAAGCGAGATTTTTCATAGGCACATGCTATAAATGGGAGGTGCATTCCCAGGCCACCAAAAATCATCACAAAAGCAATATTTTTGGACATACAATATAAAATACACAATGTATTATCTATTTTGAATTATGTTGTCCTGCTTGTCAAACTTAGCTGTTTTGAGGAGTGAAGAGATATGTGACAGAAGATGGAGATGCATAGGTGGCAGAGGAAGGCAGTGCGGCTCGGTGGAGAGTGGCAATGCTTCAGTGGCAGTGAGAATTTTCAATTTCACTGGCTACATTTGATGTGGGAGGTGATAGGTTGGTGGCAAACATCTGTGGGTCATAATCACTGTCACGAGCTGCTGTAGAAGTCGTTTTGGGTCGGACATTTTCTTAGATTGTTGAGGCAATTGATAGTGACTTTTTAAGGTGATTGCTGGGCTGGAGACTTTGTGGGGAAATATTTTCTCAAAGTACTTTGCTCAGCTATCTTCTTTTCCTAGTAAATTTGCTTGTAGGATGCAAGGCCGTGAAATATCATTTTTGAGGCATTTTGATATCTCGGCATCGTCGTCTTGGTCTTCCAAAATTGCCAAGGCATTATCTACAGCTTAAATGCCTCTGCTAGTCTCTTGGCTGTGAATAGTTTCGCTTGCGGAGTCTCGACAACCAACTCCTCCGGAAAAGCTTAATCTTCAATCCTTGCTACTTCCAGCTCCATAAGGTCTTCATTTGTGAGTGCCCCTGAATGGATTACAACAACTCTTCCACATCCTCTTCAAGGTGCAGATCCCTTGCAATTTCAACAATGTTTTTAGTCGCCTCTTGCAACAGTCGTCTTGGGCCATCAATCATGGCTTAAAGTTCTCTGCAACTAAGACTTGTGCTATGACTTTCACCAAAAAGCATATCGTCCTTCGTCCTTCTTTGTCACTTTATGGTCATCACCTTGTGTACAAAGATTCTGTGAAGCTTTTGTGGTTAAGCAGGCGATGAGTCACAATAACGTGGCTGAAGTATGTTGACCAGACCACACACTAGAAAATGAAGGGACGACGACGTTTCGGTCCGTCCTGGCCCATTCTCAAGTCGATTTGGGGTTAATCTTTGACACTCGTTTGTCTTGGTCGCCCCATATCTCTTACCTCAGAGTTGAATGCTCTAAGGCCCTTAACCTACTTAAGGTTTTGTCCCATACATCTTGGGGAGCAGATGGGCGCACGCTCCTCTATTTGCACTCCTCTCTGTCCTGTCTAAACTCAATTGTGGTTGCCCTGCATACACTTCTGCTTCTCCTTACTCTTCGGCGTCTTTGTAATAACTCGACCGCGCACCCTGCTACTACCACTGAAATAATCGTTTATCTCCACCTTCTATGGTAATAACAGATGCTATATGATCATGTAAGATGTTAACACTCGGGCCGTCATACGAGGACGTAAACCAGTAAACAGAGGAGAGAGACATAGTGAGGAAGAGTGAGGCAGAGCGAGAACGAGAGCAAGGGAGGGAGAACAAGAGCAAGTGAGGCAAAAGGGAGAGAAGAAACTAGTGAGGGAGGGGGGAGACAGAAAGATAGATATTATAGCCACAGCTTCATATGAGTTACAGAGGAATGCTGCCACCACCCTGAATACCGGACAGGGGATCGGAGTGAGATTCGTAGGTCTTGCAGATGGAATAAACCTACCAGGACAGGTGTAGGGGACAATGAACGGTACAAGGATCCTGGCCTGACACTCGAATAATCCTGACACTTGGAACTATAGAGTACACAAGATAAGGCGGGACACCCATTACTAACACCTCAAACACGGGACGGACGGGGGGGGGAGTACTGGATAATTACGGACACTAGGTCACTAGGGCAAAGGGGATGGTAGGCCCGATATCACTAAGACAAGGAACCATTAATACACATTTACTAACACTTGACAATATATGACTTGACCCCCGGATGCCGTTTGTTTGGGATGGTAGCTGTTGTTAGCGTGTTGTTGTTTCTAAGAGTTTAAATACCTTGAAATACCGTACCAATAAACTCCTGTCCCCTGTCAGATACTAGAACTTTCGGCGGACCAAAACATTAAACAAACCTGTCTAGAAATTCATCTGCCACTGTTTGGGGGGTCTTTCCTGGGAAGGACTACTAGAGTGGTATACCTGTACAGATGGTCCACTAGAACCCTATTGCATAGCTGTTGCCTGAATTGCAGCTTAGTAAAAGCATTAAATCACAGACCCCCACACCGATCAAGGTTCGGCTGTCTCTGAGGAACTCCGGAGTGGGGGCGTCTGTACTTTAAGGAGTACCTTTTGCGTTGTTGACAGTCCCCACATGACCTGACGTACTTAATTAAATGTGATAATAACCCTGGGAAATAAAATGATGACTTGGCCTTGGTGTAGTTTTGTACACTCCCATGGTGCCTGCACTCTTTGACGCATGCACACAATTTTAATGGCTGAAGGCTTTTAATGCTCAGGGCATACCTACTAGGAACAACGCCTTGGCTTTCGTGGGCATTT
>WNGS01028248.1:0-11254 GCA_020271785.1 Procambarus virginalis | reverse complement strand
AAAATGTCGTAATTTCAAACTGCGAATACGTGCAGAGAGCCAGAATTTGGCTCCAAAATATGGCTCAAGGGTCGAATTTGGGATGTTTGTGATATATTTAAATTGCAGGGGGTTTGGGCAAAATGTGACCCATCGCTGCTCTCAGAATTGGCATATTTACGGTATAAAAGTCGTAATTTCAAACTGCGAATAAGTGCAGAGATCCAGAATTTGCCTCCAAAATATGGCTCAAGCGTCGAATTTGGAATGTTTCGGATATTTTGAAAACTGCAGAGGGGTTTGGGCAAAATGTGACCCATCGCCGCTCTCAGTAATTGGCACATTTTCGTTATAAATGTCGTAATTTCAAACTGCGAATACGTGCAGAGAGCCAGAATTTAGCTCCAAAATATGGTCAAGGGTCGAATTTGGGATGTTTGTGATATATTGTAAAACTGCAGGGGGTGGTTTGGGCAAAATGTGACCCATCGCCGCTCTCAGTAATTGGCATATTTCGGTATAAATAGTCGTAATTTAAAACTGCGAATAAGTGCAGAGATCCAGAATTTGGCTCCACAATATGGCTCAAGCGTCGAATTTGGAATGTTGGGATATTTTGAAAACTGCAGTGGGGGTTTGGGCAAAATGTGACCCATCGCCGCTCGAAGTAATTGGCACATTTTCGGTATAAAATGTGTAATTTCAAACTGCGAATACGTGCAGAGAGCCAGAATTTGGCTCCAAAATATGGCTCAAGGGTCGAATTTGGGATGTTTGTTATATATTTTAAAACTGCAGGGGGGTTTGGGTAAAACGTGACCCATCGCTGCTCTCAGTAATTGGCATATTTACGGTATAAAAGTCGTAATTTCAAACTGCGAATAAGTGCAGAGATCCAGAATTTGGCTCCAAAATATGGCTCAAGCGTCGAATTTGGGATGTTTCGGATATTTTGAAAACTGCAGAGGGGTTTGGGCAAAATGTGACCCATCGCCGCTCTCAGTAATTGGCACATTTTCGTTATAAAATGTCGTAATTTCAAACTGCGAATACGTGCAGAGAGCCAGAATTTGGCTCCAAAATATGGCTCAAGGGTCGAATTTGGGATGTTTGTGATATATTGTAAAACTGCAGGGGGTGGTTTGGGCAAAATGTGACCCATCGCTGCTCTCAGTAATTGGCATATTTACGGTATAAATAGTCGTAATTTCAAACTGCGAATAAGTGCAGAGATCCAGAATTTGGCTCCACAATATGGCTCAAGCGTCGAATTTGGAATGTTTGGGATATTTTGAAAACTGCAGTGGGGGTTTCGGCAAAATATGACCCATTGGCGCTGTAAGTAATTGGCACATTTTCGGTATAAAATTTGAAATTTCAAACTGCGAATACGAGCAGAGAGCCAGAATTTGGCTCCGAAATATGGTTCAAGGGTCGAATTTGGGATGTTTGTGATATATTTTAAAACTGCAGGAGGGATTGGGCAAAATGTGACCCATCGCCGATCTCAGAAATTGGCATATTTTCGGTATAAAATGTCGTAATTTCAAACTGCGAATAAGTGCAGAGAGAGAGAATTTTGGCAATTACTGAGAGCGGCGATGGGTCACATTTTGCCCAAACCCCAACTGCGGTTTTCAAAATATCCCAAACATCCCAAATTCGACGATTGAACCATATTTTGGAGCCAAATTCTGGTTCTCTACACGTATTCGCAGTTTGAAATTACGAATTTTTATACCGAAAATATGCCAATTACTGATAGCGGCGATGGATCACATTTTGCCCAAACCTCCCTACAGTTTTATAATATATCACAAACATCCCAAATTCGACCCTTGAGCCATGTTTTGGAGCCAAATTCTGGCTTTCTGTACGTATTCGCAGTTTGAAATTACGAATTTTTATACCGAAAATATGCCAATTACTGAGAGCAGCGATGGGTCACATTTTGCCCAAACCCCCCTGCAGTTTTCAAAATATGCCAAACATCCCAAATTCGCCCCTTCAGCCATATTTTAGAGCCAAATTCTGGCTTTCTACACGTATTTGCAGTTTGAAATTACGAATTTTATGGCAAAAATATGCCAAATAATGAAAGCGGCGATGGATCACATTTCGACCAAACCCTCCCTGCCGTTTTCAAAAAATCCTAAACATTCCAAATTCGACGCTTGAGTCATATTTTGGAGCCAAATTCTGGCTCTCTGCACGTATTTGCAGTTTGAAATTACGAATTTTATACCAAAAATATGCCAATTACTTAGAGCGGCGATGGGTCACATTTTGCCCAACCCACCCTTCAGTTTTCAAAATATCCCAAACATCCCAAATTCGACGCTTGAGCCATATTTGAGAGCCAATTTCTGGCTCTCTGCACATATTCGCAGTTTGAAATTGCGAATTTTTATACCGAAAATATGCCAATTACTGAGAGCGTCGTTGGGTCACATTTTGGCCAAACCCCTCTGTAGTTTTCAAAATATCCCAAACATCCCAAATTCGACCCTTGAGCCATATTTTGGAGTCAAATTCTGGCTCTCTGCACGTATTCGCAGTGTTAAATTACGTTTTTTCATACCGAAAATATGCCAATTACTGAGAGCGACGATGGGTCACATTTTGCCCTAATCCCCCTGCAGTTTTCAAAATATCCCAAACATCCCAAATTCGAACCTTGAACCATATTTTGGAGCCAAATTCTGGCTCTCTGCTTGTATTCGCAGTTTGAAAATACGACTTTTTATACTGAAAATATGCCAAACATCCCTAATTCGACGCTTGAACCATATTTTGGAGTCAATTTCTGGCTCTCTGCACGTATTCGCAGTTTGAAATTACGACTTTTTATATAAAAAATATGCCAATTACAGAAAGCGTCGATAATTCACATTTTGCCCAAACCCCCCTGCAGTTTTCAAAATATCCCAAACATCCCAAATTTGACCCTTGAGCCAAAATATACCAATTACTGAGCGCGTCGATGGGTCACATTTTGCCCAAACCCACCCTGCAGTTTTCAAAAGATCCCAAACGTCCCAAATTCGAAGCTTGAGCCATATTTGGGAGCCAAATTCTGGCTCTCTGCACATATTCGCAGTTTGAAATTTCGAATTTTTATACCGAAAATATGCCAATTACTGAGAGCGGTGATGGGTCACATTTTGCCCAAACCCCCTGCAGTTTTTAAATATATCACAAACATCCCAAAGTCGACCCTTGAGCCAAATTTTGGAGCCAAATTCTAGCTGTCTGCACGTATTCACAGTTTTAAATTAAGAATTTTTATTCCGAAAATGTGCCAATTACTGAGAGCAGCGAGGGATCGCATTTTGCCCAAACCCTCCCTGCAGTTTTCAAAATATCACAAACATCCCAAATGGGACGCTTGAGCCATATTTTGGAGCCAAATTCTGGCTCTCTGCACGTATTCGCAGTTTGAAATTACAAATTTTTATACCGAAAATATGCCAATTACTGAGAGCGGCGATGGGTCATATTTTGCCTAAATCCCCACTGCAGTTTTCAAAATATCCCAAACATTCCAAATTCGACGATTGAACCATATTTTGGAGGCAAATTCTGGCTCTCTGCACTTATTCGCAGTTTGATATTACGACTTTTTATACCGTAAATATGCCAATTACTGAGAGCAGCGATGGGTCGCATTTTGCCCAAACCCCCCTGCAGTTTTAAAATATATCAGAATCATCCCAAATTCGACCCTTGAGCCATATTTTGGAGCCAAATTCTGGCTCTCAGCACGTATTCGCAGTTTGAAATTACGATTTTTTATACCGAAAATATGCCAATTACTGAGAGCGGCGATGGGTCACACTTTGCCCAAACACCCCAACCTGTCGTCTTAAAAAGAACGTCAACATTTGCCGTTTGATTCTACGGTTTTTTTTCAACGTTATTTTGTGTAAAACTACGTCTATTATCGCTTCCATGGACTATCTCTTGTTATACAATGAAATACCACACTCTTATTATTCTATTACTCACTGACTATGCTCTGATATTTGTTCTTCGTGTAAAAATATATATATTTTTGCCTTAATTAGGCCATAATCCAGAAAATTCCAGCCTATCGATCTTTATATTTAGGAAAACTTCTAATAAATTTGGAAATTAATTTATCGTTCGCCGACAGTTGCCTGTTACTATTTAACACTTTATACTTTAGTGTCGCTGGTCATTGTGACTTTCCCAAGATTTATATAGGTTTTGTAGTAGCATTTAGTCAGACTACAGTAATTTAACTAATGGGAAACCTCTATAGTCGTCGTAAATTAATAATAATCATTTATCAAATAATACATTAGCAAACATATACAACTTTTTATGTTACGACTTTTCGGGTAGGCCGTTCCGTTTCTTTACAACCCCAATGGTTCAAAAAACACAGTACTTTTAATATATAAGTGACTAATTATGCTCTAATACATATGGTTCTCAATGAAAATTATCGTTTTTTTTTGTTAATTTGTCCATAATGAATAAGATTCCTTACTGTCGATCTTTATATTAAGAAAAACATCTAAACAAGTTGGTATTGTGTTTTCGTTCAGATAACGTTTCCAGTTACTATTTCCTAGTTATCATTTAATGTAGGTGATCATTATTTTACTGTTATGTATAAAGAAATTTAGCATTATGCATTTATAATACAGAACAATTTGGTGGTTCAACTGCCTCATAATTATGTAAAAGACATCGTGACAAATACTTGATAATTAAAATCAAGATTTTTTTGACAACTATATAATCCTGTTGAAATCATGCAGTTTGGAGTTGTCATACGCTTCTTAGTAAATAATATTAAGTAATGTTTGGCACAATTTATCACTGTATATACAAACTGTTTAGGTATTAATGTATTCGTTTTTTTATGTTTAATATGTTACTTAATCCTAAACTTCTTTTGCAACGTTTATATCAGATATAATTAGTAACTGTCGCGAAACGGCGTATGAAAAAATATATTTCCCCAAATGAAATTAGCGTATCGGTGATGGAGCGGCCACATTTAAAAGTGTATACTCTTGTCACTGTCCTGACATTATTTTTCGATGTACGTATTTCATTGTTGTACCAATATGTTTGCAATAGAATGTTCTCGAAGAACATGAGTATAAAATTTAACATAAGGATGGCTTCGACCCGCAACAAATATAAAAATTTTCCTGTCGAACAGAACACAAAGAGTAACAGTCAATCAGATAAAATCGAGTCCAAGCGATGTTAAAAGCTCTGTACCTCAAGGTACAGTCCTTGCACCGCTACTGTTCCTTATTCTCATATCTGATATAGACAAAAATACACGTCACAGCTTCGTGTCATCCTTCGCAGATGACACAAAAATCAGCATGAAAATTACCTCTGCTGAAGACATTGAAAAACTACAAACAGATGTCAACAAAGTTTTCGATTGGGCAGCAGAAAATAATATGATGTTTAACAGTGATAAATTTCAGGTACTCAGGTACGGCAAAAATGAGGATCTGAAACATAATACAGGGTACAAAACACAATCAAATCTTCCCATAGTAGAAAAACAGCATGTCAAGGATTTGGGAATAATGATGTCCGACGATCTAACGTTTAGGGAGCATAACCAAGCAAATATCGCATCAGCCAGAAAAATGATCGGATGGATTACGAGAACTTTCAAATCCAGGGATCCCATCACAATGGTTGTACTCTTCAAGTCACTTGTGTTGTCCCGTCTCGAATACTGCTCAGTACTCACTTCCCCCTTCAGAGCAGGAGAGATTGCTGAAATAGAGGGAATACAGAGAACATATACGGCACGCATAGACGAGATAAAACACCTAAATTATTGGGATCGTCTCAAAGCTCTCCAAATGTACTCTCTAGAAAGGAGACGAGAGAGATACCAAATAATATACACGTGGAAAATACTGGAGGGCCAGGTCCCAAATCTACACAGTAAAATAACAACGTACTGGAGTGAACGATATGGAAGAAAATGCAAGATTGAACCAGTGAAGAGCAGAGGTGCCATAGGCACAATCAGAGAACACTGTATAAACATCAGAGGTCCGCGGTTGTTCAACGTCCTCCCAGCGACTATAAGAAATATTGCCGGAACAACCGTGGACATCTTCAAGAGAAAACTGGACTGTTTCCTAAGAGAAGTCCCGGATCAGCCGGGCTGTGGTGGGTATGTGGCTCTGCGGGCCGCTCCAAGCAACAGCCTGGTGGATCAAACTCTCACAAGTCGAGCCTGGCCTCGGGCCGGGCTTGGGGAGTAGAAGAACTCCCAGAACCCCATCAACCAGGTATCAACCAACCAGGTATCAACCAGGCTCATTTACTCGTTTCTTTTTGGGGGAGTTCTATTCACTTGTTCGGCTCTTTGTAGCAATTTTCACCAGAATAGGGGGTTTGTTTTGGGACACTTACCTTTCTGGGTGCCTGACCTGGGCAATGGCAGACATAAAATGCTTCCAACCACACGGGGTTTTTTATAGGCCATTGCTCCCCATGCCTCTCTGAGGGGGGCCAGGTTCTGGCTCGTGGTCCCCGGTAGGCCCACAGAACTCCATACACATGACTAATGCCAAAGTCTGACACTAGCATATCAGCCTGATAGGTCCAGGGAGCCGAAGGGGCTCCCCCCAAAAATGGGTTCATTGCTATTAATGGGTTAAAATACATATACTGTATATATATTTGAATTTAAAGTTACAGTATAACTAATTAATTCATTCCTACCACTGTGTTTAACTGCATGACGAAGAAGTGCCACTTTACTTCTATAACAGGCTTTACATTTTCCACACTTGTATGGTTGTGACAGAAGTTTTTTTTCCAAGTCTGTCTGAATTACATCATCCTTCACAGCTTGTTTTTTGTGATCTTCACAAACATCTTTTTCATTTATAGTCAAAGTCTTTTTCTCTGCTTCACTTGTAGTTAAATAATCATTCAGAGCACCAGGTAGGCGAGTATTTCGTCGTGGACGTTCCATTTGCATATATAAACCTGAAATAAATCCACAGTTGAATGAAATGAAATGCCTCTTTGTAGCAAGTCCCTAGCAGAGCCATCTAAACAGCATTAAGGGCCCATGGGCAAACCAGTGAGCTGGGGCCCCAATGACAACCACTCACAGAAATAAAAAGTAAATGATCGATAATATTAAACATATACAGTGGTACTTTGAATAATGATCGCCTCAAATGGCGAGCATTTTGGATAACAACCGGCCCGATCGCCGACAATTCGTCTCGTATGGCAACCGCTCGTTTGAATAACGATGACACCACAAGGTGGGGTCGTGCTGCTTCTTGCACATTCTCGGACGCCTCCGACGATGCAAATAAATTATGTTGTTTTTGTTTAAAGATGCTAATGATGCTTGGATATAAACAGGTGACTGCTGAGGTGTTGCAAAGCAATGACTTTTTTGTAGAAAAAAGAAATGAAAGTTTTTGAAATACAACAAATGTCAAAAAGGTTCGTTCGGTGTTTGGCAGGTAGTTTGCTCCATGTTTCTTAAATAAAAAAAAATGAAAAAAAATGAACAATTTTGAGAAAAACAAATGTCAAAAAACTTTGTTCGGTGGCCGGCAGGTAGGCAGCTCCATGTTTCTTAAATAAAAAAAAATGAAATATAAAAAAACCAGCGTTGAATGTAATGAAACGCCATTTTCTGGGTGAGACCCGAAGGCTCCCTGGAGCTATACCGCGCTGATGTGTATATATTAGACCGTGGCAACAGTCAATCGAAGGAGTTCTAGGCCTACCGGGGACCAAAGCCAGAACCTGCCCCCCTCAAGAGAGGCACGAGGAGCAATGGCCTAAAGACACCCCTGTGTAATTGGAAGCAGTCTTTGTTTGCCATCTACTAGGTCAGGCACCCAGGAAGGTAGGAATTCCAAAACAAACTACTGCTGGTTAAATAATTGCAAACCGAAAGTCGAACTAGCAACACAACACTCCAATCAAAACCAAGGAAACCAATATGACGTCACCACAAATACCGCGCATCCGTCTGCACAACCCCCTCACGAAGTGGGGGACGTTGGGATCCCAGACCTCCGTGCCGGCAACTCTCCCCATTTCAGAGGCTGAGTATCAAAAACGCGAAAAAAGCACCGACCGGGAGGGAGGGAGGGATGCCGGGGAGCCTCCGGGTCTCACCCAGAAAATGGCGTTTCATTACATTCAACGCTGGTTTTCTGTGGAGAGCCCCTTCAGCTCCCCAGAGCTACCTAACCAAAGAAAATGAAAAAAGGACTTACCCGGGAGGTGGTCGTCACTTGCGAGTCGCAAGGTGGTCGTCACAAGTCGAGACAACTGGCTGCAACCTGCGACCCAAGGCTACACACGCCCAAGAAGGGCCAGGAACATTAACCCTTAAACCACGCATATCATATATATATGATATCAGTGACAAAACCGAAACTGCGCACATCATATATATATGATTTCGTGTCTAGCGCTATAATTTAAACGCCCCGCCTGGGATAGGGGCAGCTATAGTACAGCCATGACCGATAGTTGCCAGATGCCACCTAGAAAAAAATCCAGGCCAACATTCTTGGGTGTTAGAGCGTCAGTATTGAGCAAGCCACCAAGGCTGGCGCACGCAGCACGAGCTCACAGCACCGCTGTTCAGCTTGTGACCACAGCATCGCCTACAAATGCCATAATATAAATGATACTGCTATTATTTAGCAGTGATAGTATTACTGAAGCCCCCTGACTGTGATAAAACTGACCAGGATTCTGATAATAGCAGGATTGTGGTGATATTTAGCGCTGTGCTCCATGGAGGGAGGAGTAAGGCTTTGGAGGGAGGGTAGTGGCGTCGTCTTCTGACTGTGTGTGGCCACCATTTATTGACTGCACTCACCATACCAACTTAGTGGTTCGCTATGGTGAACACAAATGTAGATACAGTACTTATATATAACGTGCGTATAGTGTGAGATAACAGCGAGAGGAGTAGGTTGGGAGCCGCCATTTTGGTGAGGGAGGAGCGTCGTCTGCACGACTTAGCATGTTGTTTACTGATGGCCACTATGGTCTTTGGGCACCATACCAGCTTATTTGTACAGGTATGGTGAATAAAACAGGTAGATACTTATAAATAATGTGTGTATATAGCATAATAACACCACAAACAATATTGTTGTAGGAGAAATATTAGTGCGTCTGGCCTTGAGGGCGGCTGCCGATCAGCTGACTGTGTGAGTAGCTACGTCTTTGTGCCTTTACTCACCATACAAGCTTAGATGTACAGTCATGGTGAACAAAACATGTAAATACGTATATATAACGTTTGTGTATAGTGAATAAATGCAAAAACAGTATTGTGGGAGGAGAATGAGGGTGAGTGAGGTGGTGTTGAGTGAGGGAGTGGCAGTGAGTGGCTCGCTGGTGTGTGGCGGTCACTCCTTGTTGCTTTTTGACTCACAAGACCAACTTACTAGTTCGTTATGGTGAACAAAACATGCAGATACTTATATATAACCTGTGTATATAGTGTAACAACAGCAAAACTATTTGTTTATTGTTTTATGAACATAATAATGGAATCACTAATATGCATACCATAATTTTGAGTACAGCGATGGTTCACACATTTTATTATATAAATATATCACAATTCACTGTATGAAATAATATTACTGCAAAAAACTAAGAAAAAATCAATCAGAGACATTGAAATAATTAGGTAATAATATATTTGTGGCAACTGCCGTCTGACAGCTCGGGCGGAGTAGACCTCGTCTGGGGAAGGCTCTGCCAACGCCCCTTTTTTGCCACACTTCCCTACCCTATTGCGGCTAAAATATGCCACCTACCATTTTTTTGTTATTTTTTCCGTGATCAGGGAACAAAAATGAACACTTCTATAAGACAAAAGAATTTTTGGATTTTTTTTTTGTTGCGCCTGTGGGTGTGAATTCCATTTGGGCCCCTAGCGGTTTGAGGGTTAACAAGATACCGTGCGGCCAGGACCCTGCTCGACCTCCAAAAGCTCCGTGCCCGAATGTCAGCCTAGGACATATTCCCCAAAACAGCAGCCAAAGTCGTGAACTTACGAACGTCACGGGCATGGGGATAAACCGTAGGCTGGCTGGACCCAAAATTCCTGTGGACGACATGGGAGACCCGCACCCTGGAACAGGGAAGAAGGGAAACTGGGTCCACCCAAAGCGCATCCCCTGCTATGGAGGCCGTGGTGCGCAGATAACGGCGAAGAAACGCAACCGGACATAAAACATGATGCACCCCTGGCCGAACCAACCAAGCATCAACAACCCAAGGACTCCTTCAGAAAGCAGCAGACTCATTCTTTGCCAGAAAAGAAGAAGTCTGCAAACAAACGAAACGACCAACAGGACCGAAAGAGCAGAAACCCTTTCGCCGGAGGTGAGTGTGAAGCTCCCCAACCCGACCCCCAGAGGCCAAAGCCAACAAGAAAAGAGCCTTAAAAAAACAATCCTGAACCGAAGGGGCCACCACAAACCGAGGAGAAGCGAGAAAAGAGAGCACCCGGTCCAGTGACGAGGACGGCTCAGGCGGCACATGAGCATGCCGGAGGCGAAAAAACGCCTGAGAAAGCTTGCAGAACAGAGCAGAAGTGACATCCACCCCGAAAGCATGCCTGCAGCAGCTCCACCAGTGCCGCACGATACGAGGCAACAGTATTAGACATAAGATGACGGTCCTAAAACAACCAAGAGAGAAAGGACAAAACAACCCGATCAGAAATAGAAGACAACCAACGTAGAGACAAAAATGCCGAAAGGACCGCCAGGAAATTTCATACTGCCATCTAGACGAAACTCGTAGGTGGGACACCATCAAAGAAGCCACCTGATCACCATACAAGTGGTGATACATCCACGTCAAAAAGACCAGATGCAAAGAGTGGAAGAGAAGATCGAACCAGCCACGTACCGGACTAGACCGATCTGCTGAAAGAAATGGAGCCGCAGGAAGACCCTCAGGTTCGGACATTAAGCAAGAAGCTCCTGAAACCAAGGCTGGGCCGGCCACCAAGGAGCCAACAGGACTACTCTCTCCTGGTAAGTCTCAACCATGCCAGGATCCAGAGCAACAACCGGACCAGTGAGACGAGGTACAGGTAACTCCACCTCAACAGTCCAGCTGAAAGGCGTCGAATCAACCGCTTCGCAGTCTGGGAAGGGAGCCACATACTGGAAGTGCCTCGAACGCCGGTGTGAAGAGGTCCCTTCTGGGTGCCTGTACGTCCGGCAGAGCCAAC